>JNDQ01000461.1:0-17450 GCA_000696995.1 Apophysomyces elegans B7760
GGTATCAGGGCGCCAGTTCCATTTGCATACCTATGATCGTTCACAGGATCTTTGTTCTTTGGGCTCAATGAGATACATCTGCTTGGGCATAGATTGGCAAGACTTCTGTGGAACTTGTTGCTCAACGATAAACAAAAGTTTGGTGACAACATGATCACAGAACAATATCCTTTCAAGCTAAAGACAGATATCACTTTGTGTATGATTGGAGATGCAGTACAGAGCTCTCGCCAGTATATGCCTACTGCATTTCAGGGTAAATAGAACAATACAGCAACTGATTCAGGCCATTACCAGGCAGTCGACTGGCTAAACTTCCTTTTGTACATTGTTCCCACCATCATAGTCGACAGCCTGGAGCAAGATGAGACCTGTTTTGTAGTTCTGAAATTGATCCTTGCTTGTCAAATAAGTTTGCAGTGGAAAATCAGTGCAGCAGATCTGAGCACTGTTGAACAGTATGTTATTGTATAGAAATATATACTGTATCTAATACCTTCTTTTCGTCGTTTAGAAACATTTATGAATGGCAGTCTTTCCTGTTGGCGCACTACAACAATGGCAAAAGAACACTTAGACCACCAGTATTTACCATCATGCAACATTACCTTTCACACATTGCCTGTACATTGCACAATCTTGGTCCTCTACGTTCCTTTTCTGCACGCTGTATGGAACGTACCAACGGTCTGTACAAAAAGATGATCCAATCAATGGCCACCCCAGGACAAAACGCAAGAAATCTTATTGAGAAGCTGGCAGCTTTCCATTTTGTAGAACGTGTGCATCCACAATTGCAACAGTCAGTACCATATGATGAGTTATCCTATCTGTCCTCAACATCAGAATCCACTGAACCACAGATATGGAGACCTTACTATAAAGAAATCGACCTGCATTCATTTCTCAGAATAGAGGGCATCACAGGAGATATGCTGCGAAACGCATTAGCCAGTTTCTGGATGAGTCACCACAAGTTTGAAGCAAGTACATCAGTAGACGATATTATTCCGCAACTACATCCACACTTCCTGTTGGCTGGTCACGTATAAAAAGATAGCTGCGTTTACGCCAGTAAACTCCATGACCGCCAACATGGATTGAACAGATGTAACTCGCTTGCTATATACAAGTTCACCAAGATGAGGTAAGATGCCTGGTCGTTTTATCATACAATGCCTTACACGTTTTCAATCTTTATTTAGTCGGTCTGGACGAGAACATCGTGAAGTGTTTGTTGGTAAAACACAATTTTTTATTTACCATCAACACGACACTGACAAGCAGATTCTGGCTGTTGTGCGTTTCTACAGAAATCTTCAGCAGGAACGTGATCAGTTTCTGGTCCTCATTAAGAACCTGTCTGATTCTGGGATGCTGAAGGTTGTTGACGTTGGGAGGTTAAATGAAGCTGCTGGATTGATTCCAAAGGTGAATTCCACTACACAGTTTCATATTGTTTGGCCGTATGGAAAAACCAACAGAAGGTTCAAGTTCAGCAATCCCAGCTCCCTTGGGTAGTCATGACCTTTTTTTTCCCCCACTGCCAACTTCTTTCTGTTATTGCTTACGTAGTCTTTTCTTTCCTCTTTTTTCTTTTCTTCCTTTTTCTCTATTCCCTTGTTGTTATTTTTTGTTTGGCTTATAAATTATTTTAGTAAACTTTGCCTAATCCTTGTCATACTTCTACCTTATAAAGTTGTCCCAATTAACTATGTAATGCCCCAATCACATCCCATCACACCAAGCGTCATAGTATAAAAGGACCATATAAGTTATAGTGATCTTATCCCATCCATTTTAATAAATTCAGTCCTGTTCAGAAACGTATTTGCTATTGACCATAATCACCTTCAGAACACTGTCTAACTTGCAAATAAATTATACTAAAACCTTTCCGATTTATAGTAAATCCCACTTAACAAGTAGACATTCATAAATACTAGAAGTGTAGACACATTAGCATCACCAGAAGCAACTTTTACTTTGAAGCGATCAGTTTCTAAAGCAGAATATCAAATGTTACTAAAAAAAATACAATAGCTACCATCAGTCAACTTATGCCACGCTAATGAATTAACCACTACTTTTAGAGCATATTAGCTACTTTAGCACATTCACTACTTTTAGAGTGGATTTACTACTTTCAGTTTAGCTTTCACTACTTTTAGAGTAGACTCACTACTTTTAGTATGCACTTTACTACTTTTAGTGATTTTACTACTTTTAGTATAGATTTACTACTTTTAGTGCGTTTTTACTACTTTTAGTGCGTTTTCACTACTTTTAGTACAGATTTACTACTTTTAGTGCGTTTTCACTACTTTTAGTGAGGTCTGTGATCATAGTGGTTTTGTTGCATAACTCTGTTAATGGCATGGTAGTCTACGCACATATGCATGAACCCATCTTTTTTTGAACAAATAGCACTGGCGCTCCCTATGGCAATGAGCTGGGTCAGATAAGACATAGATTTAACAACTCCTTGAGCTGCTTTCATAACTCATCAATTCTAAGGGACTCATCTTGTAAGGTGGTCGATTGATAGGGTCAGCGTCACCAGTATTGATTACATATGCTACCTCTCGTAACGGCGGTAACCTAGGTAATTTGTCTTGAAAAACCTCCAGGAAATCCTTGACTAGTTCTTGAACTCTGATAGATACAGGACCCTGTTCATTCTCCGGATCTGGTTGGATATAACTGAGGAACATAGCTTCAATATCCTTATTTCGTTCTATATATTGCACTTGATGATGGGATATCAGATATGCCAGTTCAGGGTCTTGTCATTCGTATTTTGGTTTGATCATGTATTCACGATCGACTACCTTGATTTTCCAAGTATCCCGATCCCAGTCAGGCATAGGTTTTGTGCGTTTAATCCAATCACGACCAAGGATAAGATCGAACTTGGTGTCCAAGACATATGCAGGTACATTATAGATATATCCTCCCACATTCAAACACAAGGTTACCTGCTTGGTGATATTGAATTTGTGTCCTCCAGCTGTTTCTACTTGTCAACTGAAGACTGCTTTGGTAGGAAGGTTCTTGACGATGTGGGATGATACATATGTGCCAGATGCTCTGCTGTCTAATAATACTTCGCAATCAACACCATTACAGACCATGTTGTACAGGGGCAAATTGGTATTGTTTATTGCATTTAAACTTTGAATGTATCTAACATCGCCTTCCACATCCGTTTGGTTACTTGTCAGATTTAGATTTTCTTTATCTTCCTCCAGTTCAATGAGCGGTGGATCCTTGCTATCCTCTGTGACGATGACGTTGAGGGATTGTTGTTTCAAGCACAAAGGGACTCCCTCTAATCCCGACGCGCTTGCTCTTTTAAATCATCCTCTTGATTCTGATTCTTGTTTCTGATACTGGGTGCATGACTTGTCATCGACAGTGACGAGCAGTTGCATGCAATGTGTCCTTTTCCCCTGCAATTGTAGCAAGTGAAAGATGTCGCGTTCTGGTCCAAGAACTTCCTTGTTTGTTGCCAACCAAAGCTTTTCTGATTTTTGTTAAAATAGCCTTGACGGTGACCATTGTTGTTGCAGTATGGTTGCTGATGTGTCTGGATCGCATCAAGTTCCATAGGTGTCAGTCCGGTTTGTTGAGCTGAATAGTATGCTGCTCTTCCACCCACAGAATGATTCATTGGCCCTTCTATTCCTTGAGCAAAATCTCAAGCAGACTTGAAAGCCTCCACTGCATTGTATGCTTCTGTAAATGTCTTAGGTCAACTCAGTAACACTTGTAAACATGCATTGTACTTGAGACCTCGGACAAATTGATGGGCCACATCTTCATCAAACATGTTAGGCAGGTCCAACATGATATCCTGAAAGGCAACGATGTAGTCACAAATAGTGCCCGTTTGTTGCAAGTTCTGGAGACGTTGTCAAGCCAGCTGAGTGGCATTGCTAGGCTTGAACTCCCTTCTGAACATTTCCTTGAAATCTGGCCACGTTCTTGAGATAAGTGGTAACCCAGTGATCTTGTTCACATTTGATTCTAGATACCACCACCAGGTCGCCGCTGCATCTCTGAGGAGTATGGATGCATATAGAACTCATTGTTCATCATTGAGGCCGTTGAAGTCGCTGTGTTTTTCCACTATATGCAACCATGCCTCGATAGTGGCTGACACTCATTCACCTCAGAAGACATCTGGCTGTACTGGCTTGACCGTTCGTGGTAAGCTTGTACTGTTACTGTTGTTTAACTTGGATTCTTCTCTCAGAGCCTTGATTTCTTCTTGTTGTGCCTTGATCTGCTCCAGCATGGAGTGCATCGTAGCTGTCATATTTGACATAACATAAGTGTCATATTTGACATAACATAAGTATCATACATACTTCTTCCACTAAGTCTAAACGATCTTTATATGAGTTTATCATACCATCGGCACTACATCCACAGATAAGAACCTGCATCAGCCAGACATCTACTTAAGGATTGTTATAATCTGAGATACTAGGACACTCTGCTATGATCTTAAGGTACCCCGGCATATCCTATCTCATGATTGTGCGACAAGACAATTACGATGACGACGATCTTAGCAATAGACACAGTGATTAATAAGCGTCCCTGATTCATGCATTAGATGACCGCTATTCAGACTCAGCTATATGACAGCTTCTCTGACAAAAGATGAATAATCATTCATTGTCATCAATCTACCATGAACAGTCAGTGCTTACGCATCTTCTGATTACTAAGACATTTAACTAAGCATGCAAAGGGTATAAATACTGCTGGTAGACAATTGTAATCAAGATATCTATTGACTTTTGAATAAACCTCCGCCAAGAGTCTCAAAGTATTTACTGCCGTTTTCTCTTACTAATTCTTCAGTAGCCATCATTACTTGTTAGTCTATATTTTTCTTCTTGTATAATTCTTGAAATTGCTGATTTAATCTTCTTGCTTTTTCTTTTAGTGCTCTTAGGTTTGTTTCCAAAAATTGCTTTTGACTTTCTTTTGGTATTTCAATCTGCTTGACGTTTGACTTGTATAATGCATGATATTCTTCTGGTAAACTTTGAAGGATAAATTCTTGGATTACAAACTGTTTCTGTTGCTTGATAGAAAAATTGCTTGACATCAGCTACCAAATGTCATCGTCATACGCTGAGCTGGAATACCAATGGCCAAGTAATAATGGAAACAATGATAGAGGATTTGCAAGATAATAAAATAGATGGTTGATGATCTTTATTTTGCTTCTACTTCTAAGATATATATACTATGTTATTTTCTAAGAGCTGACCATTGGTGAGTCATGAAGACTTCTGTTCTTGCGTAATGATACTTGTCATGACTCACATTGAGAGCATTTGACACATGGTGAAGAAAGGTAGTACTAATATACTCCAAAAGAGGCAAAAAGGTGACATAGCGGAAAAGTGCTATGACATTATCGTCGTCCAAATCTGTGCTAGTAGTCCAAAAGCCATATAAGGGCAAGATTTAGGGTAGAAGGATGATCTCTTTTATTTTTGTGTGTCCCTGCTAATTTATAGTTAAATAAAAATTTTATATTGATAAAGCTGAATGGTGCTGTTTCAGTAGGGCCAGTCCTGACCCTGACCTCTCTGTTGATGAGCTGTCACTTGTTCTAGCTTAAACTATGACATTATCCCCCTCCTAGAGTCTTATTCATCCTCAAACAATACTATGTATGCTTCTATTGGACGACGTGCATGATCTTCAGCATGAGCTGAAGCTGGGTCATACCAGGAAGATGTTGTTGGTGAGCTTGAATGGATTGATTGTAAACGGTCTGTATAAACCCAGGAGCTGTATTGTTTCCTGGTAGTGTCAATGAGCTGATAAATATCTGAATCATGATTGATAGCAATAATCATATATGGACCTTTCCAATTGTATTCCAATCCTAGCTTGTTTTTATGGCGCATCAAGACCTGGTCGCCCACTGTAAATACTTGGTGTTTCATAATGGCATCCTAAGTAACTTTGTCTTTCTGAGCGTTTAAGCGTAGCTTTTCCTTGGCTTGTGCTCTTGCCTCACGCAGTTGTAAAAGGGAAGGTTTATGGAACTTGGCCAAAGATATGGTGTCGCCAGAAGTCTCCACAGAGATAAAAGGATGTAGGATGTCACCAGGCAGCTTAGGTTCTTGACTGTAAACCATATAAAATGGACTTACACCTGTAGTTCAATGTTTCTAGATATGACAAGCAAAAAGCGCCAGGTCCAGAAATTCATCCCAATGGGATATAGCACCATTGACGTACTTGCGCAGCATTTGTTTAATGATACCATTGGTATGCTCACATTTACCATTTGAGTGGAGGTGGAAGGCAGAGGTAAACTGGTGATGTAGTTTGATGCGGCCAAGATAAGTACCAAGAACCTTGGACATAAAATTGGGACCATAATCAGTGATAATTTCGTTGGGGCATCCAAAACGCATAAGAATCTCATCATAAATGAAGTCAGATATAGCAGATCCAGTAGCATCAGGAAGGGCGCGAGCCACCATCCAGTTAGTCATATAATTAACTGCCACTAAGAGCCAATAATTTTTATCCAGTGTGGTAGGCAGTTCACTGATAAAATTGAGGTGCCAACATGAAAATGCAGGAGGGATATCAAGGGGCTTCATTGGTGCATAGTATGTTTTTCAGTCAGTAGGGGCGGCTAATTGACATTTGGGGCAGTCTTGGATCCATTCTTCAATATCAGTTTTCATGTTTGGCCACCACCAACATTTTTATATAATGTCATACACAGTGAGATTACTAGCATGACTGGCCATAGCATGATAGTGGCAGACAGTTTCTACTCGTCTACTGAACAGTGCAAACCAAATTTCATGTATGGAATCGCCTGTTTTAACTAGTCAGAAAACTTGCCTGGAGCGAACAATGAATTGCTGATGGTGTTTTCTAAGAAGATCGCTGTAAGCAGTAGGCCAAGATATTTCTGGATGTCTGTACAATTTGGGCCAATCCGAGTCCTGTAATGGCTTCACAGTGTATAAGTAGTCAGGTTTCAGAGAGTCTTCTGTAGAATCACAATCTGCTCTGTCGTATCTAAAGAGTAGATCGGCAGCACCATTATCATGACCTGGTTTATACTGTATGTCTGGGTCATACAATTCTATTTCTGCGATCCATCATGTAAGTCGAGGGGTAGGTTTCATTTGCAGGCAGAAATACTTAAGGAGATGATGATCAGTATATACTATGTAGGGTCGACCTTAAATAAAACACCTCCAAGTTCAAAGAGCGTGCAAAATTCCAAGCAATTCCCATTCCTAAGTTGGGTAATTTTGCTCAGCTGATGAGAGCTTCTTTGATTCAAATGCAATAGGCTGATATAATCCAGTAGGCCCTTCTTGTAATAAGACAGCACCTACCCCAAAGTCTGATGCATCCGTTTCAATTACATATGGTGAGTTTGGGTTGGGTGGCAACAAAACTGGTGCATCCACCATATGGCACTTAAGTTCCTTGAAGGCAGCCTGATATTCTGTTGTCCATATTATGGCACGTCATTTGGCACTGGTGCCTTTTGTCAGGTCTGTTAGGGGTGCTGCAATACTAGAAAAATCTTGGATAAAATGCTGATAATGCGATCCTAATCCAACAAATTGGCGTACTTCTTGGACGTTGGTAGGCACTGGCCAGTCATGAATTGCTCGAATCTTTTCATCTGATGGTCATATTCCTTCAGCAGAGATCTTATACCCCACAAATTCCAGCTGAGTCTGGTTGAACTCCGCATTTTTTTAGATTGGCGATTAGTTTAGCTGCTCTCAATCGTTCCAATACCTTACAGACGTGTGCGTAGTGTTCGTCCTGTGTTTTACTAAAGATCAAGATGTTATCCAAGTACACAAGTGCAAAATGGTCAATGCAGTCACCCAGCACTGAATTTATCAGCCATTGGAACGTCGGCAGGCCATTTGTGAGGCCAAATGGTAGGACGAGGAATTCATAGGAGCCATAACAGGTGTTGAATACAGTTTTTGGGATGTCGTCCTCTCAAATCCTAACTTGATAATAGCCGCTTTTCAGGTCGATGCTGGAAAGAATTTCGCTCCACTCAAACGTTCTAAACACTCATCAATGCGGAGCAACGGGTGCAAGTTACAGTTTGTGACATGATTTATAGCTCTATAATCAACGCACAGGCGCATAGATCCATCTTTTTTTTGGACAAAGAGGATAGGGGCACTCCAGGGTGAGGTGCTTGGGTGGATAAGGCGCAGATCCAATAACTCTTGCAATTGTTTCCGCAGTTTGTCAAGTTCTAGGGGACTTATTTTAAAAGGTGGGCAACTAATTGGCTTAGCATCCCCAGTATTAATGATGTATGCCACATCATGCATGGGTGGTAACCCTGGTAACTTATCTTGGAATACATCTGAAAAGGTCATAATAAGAGAGCTGAAGCGTGGATCTGCATTCGAAGTACTGATGGTGCCATCTTCATAAATGTAGCATACAAATTCTGTCTTTATCTGTTTTTGTTGCTTAATATGTTAGAATTGTCAATTGGATATTAGATAGTTTAATTTGGGCACATCGCACTCATATTTCAGTTTCAGAAGGAATTTGCCAGTGGGTGTGGAAAGTTTCCAAGTATCCCTCTCCCAATCTGGGATCAGTTGCCATTGCTTAATCCAGTCCCGACCCAAAATAAGATCAAATTTAGTATCAAGAACATATGCTGTTACATTATGAATCAAGCTACCTGCATTCACCAACAGCACAACTTTGTTGGTGATTCCCATATGATGTCTGCCAGCCATTTCTACCTAACGCCCCATTACTGGTATGGACGGCAGTCCCTGCATGATTCATGGTGCTATGTAAGTTCCTGTGGCCCCGCTGTTTAGTAAGACTTCACAGCTTTTTCCATTGCAAACTATGTCATACAGAGGCAATTGTGTACCATTTATTGTGTTTAAGACTTCAATATGATTTACATCGTCCACGATTTCTGAATCCAATTGATTTTCTATTGTGCTGTCTGACAGATCAATGAGTGGGGGTGGCTCTTTGTTATCTTCATTCATAACTTTGACCATATTAAGGGAATCACTATTAGCGCATGCTGACACTCCCTTTAATCTTGGCGCGCTTGGCCTTTTAAATTGTTGGCAACCTCTGGCCTATTAAACTGCTTGAGACTCTTGTTTCAAGGTGGAGAGGAAAAAAAACGCGCAATATGACCCAGTCCCCCACAATTGAAACATGCCAAATCTTCTGTGTTTGCTTCTCTTGATCGCCAATTTGATTGGTTTGATTGATGGTACCTGGTACCTTGTCCTCCTTTGCAACTTGACTCTCCCCGTTTATGGTGTGAATATGCGAAATGGATGGCGTCCAACTCCATAGAACTTGGGCCCCCTTCCTGCCATCATGGTGAATAGTATGCTGAAGACCCTTTAACTACCTGGTCACCATACCTAATTGTTCCCTGTGCGCATTCATACGCCAACTTGAATGATTCTGCTGCTATATATGCGTCAGACAATGACTTTGGACAGGCGAGCAAAACTTGCAGCCATGCTTCATAGTTCAGACCATGTATGAATTGATGAGTAGCGTCCTCATCATACATGTCTGGCAAGTCTAACATGATATTCCTGAATTGAACAATGTAATCCTGTATGGTTGTAGTTTGGCTTAATTCTTGTAACTGTTGGCGCGTAAGCTGAGCTGCATTACTTAGTTTAAACTCCTTGCAGAATGAATGTTTAAAGTCTTGCCATGTGTCTGGCACCTTATTGCAGCCTGTGATCTCATCAATTGTAGTCTCCAAATGATGCCACCACGTTGCTGCTGCATCTCTCAATAATGTAGATGCATATAATATCCTCTGTTGATCATCAAGCTGTCTAAAATTGCAGTACTTCTCCACAGTGTGTAACTATGCCTCAATATTGGCAGCTTTGCGTTCCCTCCAGAAAACGTCTGGTTGTACTAGTTTCACCTTAAGAGCACTTGGTTTGTTTTCATTTTGTGCTACAGATATACTTTCATGTAAAGTTATGATTTCCTTTTGCTGTAGTTGCAGCTGCTGCATCATTGCCTGCATAGTTTCTACAATGCTCTTTTGTTCTTTGACTATATTCATTCTGCTTTGTCTGCGTGACTCCTGAAAGATGTTGCTAATTCTCTGTGCTTTTTTATGAAGCTGCTTCAAGATGTTGTCTGACAATTTTATCTGTTGATCCTCTGGAATGCTAATTAGATTGGTGCTCTTCTGATAGGCCTTCTGCAATTCTTCAGGTAAAAGTTCCAATATGAATTCTTGTAATATAAACTGTTTCTGATCTTTAGTGGAAAATATATTATTCATCAGCTACCAATTGTCATCGTCCAAATCTGTGCTGGTAGTCTAAGAGCCATATAAGGGCAAGATTTAAGGTAGAAGGATGATCTCTTTTATTTTTGTGTGTCCCTGTCATAACTGACATCCTTTTCATAGTAACTTAGCTATATTTTCTGAATCTTGGCAATGTCTCAGCTATAGCCAGGTGAACTTCTTGTAAAACTTTTCATGTTACACGAGATTACATATTCATCTCTAATTCTGACTTTTGGTATCTGAAAAAAGAACTTTTTGTTCCTAGCTTTCTTACCAATTACCAGGAACTATCATTGTCTTATCCTTAACACTAATAACACTTGATTCTTCAATTATATCATTGGTTTATGTTACAGACAATTGAATGAAAACTTTTCTTCTTATGTTATTAGTTTACAAGAAGTTTCACACTTATAGTCCCAATCATTCAACTAGAAAAGTATAAAAGAAAAGCACTTGAAAATAAAGAACAGGATCTTAGTCTTGCTGATTCCATTAGTCATCCTTTCTTTATTTTGATCTCACTTTTGACACTTCAATCCTTGCTAATTTATAGTTAAATAAAAATTTTACATTGATAAAGCTGAATGGTGCTGTTTTAGTAGGGCTGGTCCTGACCCTGACCTCTCTGTTGATGAGCTATCACTTGTTCTAGCTTAAACTATAACATTATTATATACCTTTTACCTCTTTTAGAATTCTTTTGTGCAACCACGCTACTTGGTAGTATGACTTCCTTCAATGTGAGTCATTGCAATGATCATAACACAAGCAACACTCTCTATGAGTCACCTCAAGTCAAGCTTATAACAATAGACTTAGAATTAGACATTATAAATATCAGTGAAAGCAAAATGAATAAAGATCATCTATCTTCTCTTATTTTATTGTATTATTATCTTTTGTCTATCATCCTTGTGGATCTTGCTTGGTATATTTCAGATCAGGATTGATATGACATTGTTATAGTATAGACCATCGGCCAATCATGCTTAAGCACCAAAGAAGGCAAGTCTTTGCTTCTCTCAGCGTTTGTCTAAAAAAGATTGAATTTCTAAGAAGTTCTCATCTATTGCACTTTACCTTTTGTCTTTTAACCAATTCCCTTTTCTATCATCATACTGAAAAGATTACATAATTTAGAATAGAAAAAAAATATAAATATCTAAGAGATCAATGAAGAATAAAATATCATTTTATCCACTTATTTTTATTATAATTCTATTGTTCACTATCTTTGTCTTATCTTTTCCTGGCCATTGGATTACTAGCTCAAGGATATGATGATGACATCGTCACCTTTTACGTCAGACTTTACATTACTCTTTTCTCAGATTGACTAGATTCCTTCCAATCAAGAAGAACCTTTTAGTGACGATGTCTAATGATCTAATTTAGCTGGATATCTGAAATATTTCTAAAGAATTCTTTTATGCCCAGACTACTTCAGATACCTCAGGAATGAAAAGATATAAATAAGAGTCAAATTATAAATAAAGGATATTATCTTTTCTTTTATTATATTTTATGCATTGAAATTCTATTGTTGATACCTTGTGGGCTGCCTAATTGATTTTACCAATTAAATAACCAGGAATCAGCCTAGTAACTATGAGAACTTGTCAGTATCTGAAAGACAATATCAAATCATCTAATATTTAAAAATTAGTTGACTATTAATATAGCTGTAATTTTTAAATTTTATACTTTCAATTGGTATTAATAAATGCTGACCTTTTTTAATAAAAGGCTGAACAAACAGCCACTAAAGCGACTGTTTATTCTAAAAGCAGTCATTTTAGTGGCTGCTTTGAGAATTAAGCCATTTTTTTCCTTTCTTGCATAGTTAAAAAATGTCTTAGTTCAGGGCATTTAACAGTAAAAAACAGGTTTTGGGGTGATTTGATATTGTTTTTCAGATACTGACAAGTTCCCTTATAGGACTACCTATAAAATTTAAGTAAATTTTACAAGAAGACTAGTTAGTATTAAAATTAGGACCTTTCAAAAAAATAAAAAACTTTTCTTTTTTTTGATTTAACATTTAACAATGTTGGAATCTTAAAAGGACGCATGCATGTTAAGGATTAGTTCTTACAATGGCATTAGAAAAAAATAAATTTTTTATTTTTTAAGGTTTAACTTGGAGATATCTTGCATACTTTAAATAACAAAATTGAACTTTGCTATTTAAACTGGTATACCACCAAGAGAAAAAAAGGTAACACATTTTTTTGTGCTAAAAGTTTTCATCATCTAAACATGTCTGCTTCAAACAACACTTCTAACAACGCTAACACTGCTAATACTGCTAACATTTTCAATATCTTCAATAAAGATATTAGACAATTTTCTAACACTTAAGAAAATTAGAAGCAATTAAATTGCCATGATTTTCTTTTAACTTATTCTCAATGTGAAATTGGAAAAACATAAGTTTATAGAATTTTTTCTTAAAAATTTCAAATACATTCTTGATAAAAACAACAACAAAATTATATTTTCTGTTGTTAAACAAGAATTATATGAACATGAACATGGTTCAGATACTATGAACTATCTATATATTTATCTTAGGTTAAAACATGCAATGAAAGTTTCAACACCTAAGATATTTGACTTTATTTATAAAAATAAAGTACAGCATCTACAAGTTCTTTCTGTCAATAATCTAATTGGATGTATGAAATACATCTGTGGATTAATTGCAAAGAAAGACAACTTTTACAATGCAAAAAATATTTGGGCAAATGGAGTATATTTTGATTTTATTAAAAATAAAAATGGAGATGCTAACTCTAATGCCAACAAATCTGTTCCTGTAACTAATTACAGTAAACATAAAAACAATTTTTCAAAAGATGAAAAATCTAAAAAAAGGTCTGAATAAACTAAGCACCATGACTTCCATTTATCCACTTTCATATTAGGGAAATTTTTTGACATTTTTTGCATGAGGTTTGGAAACTGTGGTGGAGAAAGAACACCATCAGCAAGCTTTTGCATAGCTGTAAGCTGTCTTTCTGGAAAAAAGCCTTCATTTGTCCATACTTCCATCATTCATTTGGCAGTACTCAGAAATAAGTTGTGCATTGGATCCATAATAGTAAATCTTACAGCATCAAAGTAAGGAAGCTTACGCAGTGCAGTCCACCATGTTCCTATAGCTTTTTCTAACCTCTTCTGTTCCTATTCTGTAGATGTATGAAGCCAACTTTCAGCATGTTAAATATTATCCTCTCTTGTTCATAGTATCCAACTTTCCATGACAAACCCTGAGTAATCTATGGATGACGTTCCCAGAACCACATTGAATTGTTGATCTCACTTGTGACATCCACGGGTACTTGCATGTGAGGTAAAACTATTTATTTTTCTTGCCACTGGAATGTCACATGCGCTCATATACAATGCAGCATACATAGTAATAGGTTCTTGGTAACAGTAAGTGGACATTCTCACACTGAGGTACAACCTATTCAGCTCTTTGACTAAAGGCTTCAAATAGTTGTTCATTTCATATATACTCGGCTCAGTTGGCCCTGGAATAATACTGACTAGTATGATATTATAAGGCTTAAAGCACTCACTGCAAGGTAAGTTATTTATTGCAATGTATATAGCTCCACAAGAATATTGCGAGCCTCAGAATAGTTTAAACCAGTCAACGTTCATAGAAAGAAGCAAAGACCTTTGATGATCAACAAATAGATTCTGATGTTTATCAAGTATGAACCACCAAACTGCACCATCATATATATCTGACAACGTGTTTTCAAGTGTAATACAACGTTACCATTGTTCAATTTTCTCTTCAAAATCTGGTCTTTGAAAGAACATGCGCAAATTGTCTGTGAGAGAATTGTAGAGGAATTCTTTGCATGGTAACGATCTCAATAGGCTCCCATTTAAGGTAGATTTAAAGAGCGGCTGATCACAAGTCTTGTTATGCGCTCTTTCCTGTGGATCATTAGGGAAGCGGACGAATATACACTTATTCAGTGCATCTTGAGGGAGGTAAAGAGTGTGGCATCTTTGGTACATCACATGTTTTTGCAAATGGCTAGTCAAATAATTGAATCCAGCCTGTTGACGGAAGCTTTCAATAGTGGATAGAAACTGAAAAGTTTGACTGAACGCATAAAGAAGCTTATTAAGAAAACGGATTAAAACAGCCATGCCTCTTCTGACAACGAAGAACAACTGAAAATAAATTAGGAAGAGTGCAATGAAGCTAAATGGTTCGGCAAAATTCACTTCATAATAAAAAACAGTAAGTATCTTATTTGAACCTAATAAGGGAAACGCTACCTGTTGGTGCCACTCCTGTTTACATTTCAGTTTCGCTCTCTGCAAGCTCTTCTTCATCCATATATTCAAAATCAGAGACTTCACCAAATTCAAGTTCCTATACAACATCAAGTTGTTCTCTTTCATTCTTATAATTAGTGTCAAGATTGACATCATCTTCATTGTCATCATCTGGAAATTCAAACTCTAATAATTATATGTTATTATTTATTCATTAACGAATTTCTTAATGTAAAACTGTTATTTATTGAGCACACACCATTATCAATATCCATGCTATCATAAGCGACTGAACTACCTACATCCACATTCACAACATGCATTTCTTTAGCTGATGAGGAAAATAGTTAGATTCTAAATACATCAGTGAATGTTCTCTGCATATACCAGCAAAAGCAGCTGCTATATGATCCTTTTGTTCATGTTGACTTTTTATTCTCTAGGTTACAAGACAATAATTTCTATTATAATTGTGATATCTACAATTAGAGCATTGGCATTTAAGGCTTAGAATTTGACCTGGCCCAATTGGACGTCTGCCAATCGGGCCTTAGTGGGCCAGGTTCTGGGTGATAAAATTGACCCACCTGATATGGCCCGCCCGACTTGGCCCACAGGTCAATGGGCCCATCTTAGCGTGATAGGCCTAGTGTGCCAGTCTCCAGGTTAAGACCTTGGCCCAGCCCAGCGGGCCATGGGTCAATATCCTGACCTGGCCCAGTTATGACCTGACTGGTTAAGGCCCGCCCATTTCAAGCCTTATTGGCATTTAACCAAAGGATTAGATAGTATGAGCAATAGTAAGAAAATAATAAAAGAGTATAAATAGCATTTTGCTATAGTAACTTAATTTATATGATAATAGCTTTTGGAGGGAGTAGAAGGAAAGCAGGAGAAAAGTAAAAGATTCTACCATGTGGTAGAAAGGTGGTAGAATCACCCTTCTGCCGCAGTAAATGCATATTAAAAGAGTGATTGTAAAGGTGAGTTCATGATTGGTGCTAGTAAGTATGATTCACGTTGAGTATGATAGATTGATTTCTATATGGAATGATTTAAATTACATATATTCTTGAATAATAAAGGTAAGACAAGTGAATGTGTTAATGGTAATATGTATATTCTTACAAAGTTGTTGTTTTCTTTTTTAAAAACTTTTTATTAACAAAAATTTGCAATATTAACACTGCTTGAATTTTTCATTTTGGCTAAGTGAACAGTAACCTTAGCGCTGCTATTTATGGCAACTGTCCAATCATTATACATTATTTTCCTTGAGTAACAGTTGATTCGTCCCTGTATATACCAATTATACCTATCATATATAGTCTACAAGAAGACTATGGTGATTCTACACAACCATTCTATTATAAATCAGAAAGATATTCATTATGACTCATGGAACAGATTATCAACATCATGTTATATAAAGATGTGCTTCTTTTAACAATTAATAGAAATACTAGTAAGATTTGAAAAATACATATTTATTATCTCTTTTAACATCACCTTATTTTTTATTGAAAATGTTATCAACTACCAACAATAACCAAAGGTAAAAAAATGCAAACGCAGAATTGCATAGAATCTTGAGTGAGGTCATAGATGAGAAGCTTCCCAGTTTAGTTGAGGCATCAGTGCACAAGGCTATGTTGGAACAGCAGGTGGAGTCTTTGTCCATGTTTGGTAGCTAGCAGTTTGGAAGCCAACAGTTCAGCATCTTGGATGATATAAGTGTTCTAAACAATGCTTCTATGGCAATTATTTATGATGAAACTCCCCCTTCCCACTGGGTTCCCAAAGATATTTAGAATTAGCCTATTCTGTTATAATATCACTTGCTTGTTGACTTGGATATGTCCACTCTGCACTGGTTAGAAGTGCAGGATCATAAAAGACAGCAGGGAAAAAGCTCCATCCTTTGAAGCTTACAGTTTCTTATCTGCCATGAGCACCCTCGGTTGCCAGTATCATTCTTGCAATCCCAGTACCTGCATCTGGGACAGAAGGTGCAAACAGTGCTTCAGCAACTGGAAGTGGTGTGTGGTTTCTCAGCAACTACACACAGCTGGAGCAAGGTGCTGAGTGAAAAGCGCAAAGCCGCTTATATTACTATAGAGGCAATGGTGCTAGAGATGGGTGTCCCTTTAGACCTTTGTGAGAACTACTAGGGGGCAGATTGTCTGATTAAGCGCAAATAGCAAAATGATTATAATCAACATAACAGGTAAGTAAATATGATGTTATGATTGCATGCTTATTGATAAACATATATTAGACTTTCTGCTCAAAGCAATGACTAATAGTAAAAAAGTCATTTGTTTATATTTCAGAACTATAAGGTTACAGGTGGCCATGGTTTAAAATAGGTTGTGTCAGATATAAGAACTATTTAACCAATAAAAATCTGTATTGAGATTGACTTAAAAAACTAAGTAAAAAGTTCCCACCATCATTTTTCTTTTTTCTTTTGTTCTTCTTTTCATCTCTCCTAATATCAGTTAAAGTTTTTCTTTGGCATGCAAGTTATTACTTTTCTTCATTCTACTCTAACATTGTTGTATAGATACTATTGTCTAACGAAGTATATGCTAACCTCTCTATATTACAGGCAATTAGTGTTGGCGCTAACGGGCATTCTATGTAGTGCTTTTTGTCAGTCAATAGGTAATTTGTTTACTTCTTACAACGTCTTCTTACATCTTCTATAGTATACTCAACTATCATCATCACTTTTGTGCCTCATTCCAAACAAAACACTGTATAGCTTTAG
>JNDQ01000467.1:0-14690 GCA_000696995.1 Apophysomyces elegans B7760
AAATATCACCAAAAACAGTGTAGCCGATTTTGTTTGTGTAATGCAAAACGCCAGATGTCTGTATGATGTTTGGAAAGACAGTAAGTAAAGGTTGAACCTTGTCAAATATATCAATTACAATAACAAAACAAAGTCAGTAGTAATTTTCAACGTAAATAGTTTGAATTACTGAGTATTACATAGAGACATACTGTTATTGACTATAGATTGAATCGTAGTAGAGGATAATAAGGCTACAATACCAAGGTCAGAATCGATACAGCTGAAAAAGAGTTGTTCTTTATTCTTCTAAGCGCAGACTAATTAAATCGCTGGCTTTCAATTGTACTTCTACTTTCTACTTTCGGCTAATTCTATAACACATCCCGTGGAGGCTTACGTGATATATACAGCAAGCCATGGTTTCCCAGCCGTCTGACCCTTGTTCTCAATATCTTGTAGATTCTCTCACGAACAAAATGATTACGGAACTTTTGTTTATCCTACCATATCAGTTTCCTCAATACGTGAAGTCTCATCCATAGCTGCCCCGCTGTGTTCAACAAATAAGAGTAGCACTTCCTATTTAGGACCGTTATTCATGGCGTAATCAGTCATTACAACAATAAATGACAGAAAATTAGAAAATGAAAGACTTAAAAAATTCCACTAAATATGATCCTGTTTTGTTTATAAAGTGCGATCCAGAATGCATATCAAGGAAAGTTTGATTGTTCTTTCTAATGAAAACAACGATGAATTCATATTTTAGTGGTAAAGTTAACAATGAGTGTACAAAGAATAGTATCAATGGCCCTTCTTTGAGCAGACGATGACCACGAATGACACATCATACTTGTATCATCTAGATCAATTCATTGATCTCATACACACTGGTCTAACTTCCTAAATCAGGCAAATGAAACCTTACTGACAGTGGCCGTCAAATGATTACTCCCTTCTCTTCGGCAGTCAAGCAATTGTTCCCAACACGAGGCATCACATACCGCATCTTCCTATGCGATTTCTTTAACTTTGACCGTTATATTGTTTTTATTTGGATCCATTTTCACCACTTGTGCAATAGATGAAGTTTGGCAAAACTGTGGGTTCCAAATCATAGGTACGCATGAACGGGGTGTAAAACGAAATGTTGTCAAACGCAAAACCTACTTCGTACTCAGTCACAGAAGACAATGATTTTGACAAACGAGAACATAATCCCTCTTTCTTAAGTCTACTTTTGCTTTTCCTTTCTCTTTCCCTTCAATCGTTCTCCACAATGACTGATTCCCTATTTTACGATTTTATAGACTTTCTATCGGCTCTTTTCATTTCAGTCAATATATTAGTCTATCCAGCTTTGCTATTTGCAACATTTAAAAAAGCAGAAAAGCTTCAAAAAGAAGAGGAGGCCAAAAACAAAGGTTTGTCATTAAGCCATAGACCTTAATACTAAAATGAACCCGAAAGCTGTTTGTCGTCATTGTGGTGAACAAGGCCATAAACTAAAGACAAGTAAGAAATATCGCCTTCATGAATCATATAAAGGAGGTCAGTGTCTTCTTACTAATGCCTGATAATTTCACATTGGTCCTGATACTTTACTGCAGTTGGGAAAAAACGAAAAGCAACTGATGTTGACACAGAACAACAGAAGGCTGAAAAAAAGAAAGGACGTACCTCAAGGGATGCGCTGAACGCGAACCCTGATGCCGCTCGTCGACAACGCCGGAACCGTACGATTAAACAAGAAATACAAGCGCGATATGGGAACAAAGTGGAAAGATTTTCACAAAAAATACCGTTTAAAAATGTCGTCCGTCCAGAGTACGCAACTCTCTTGCAAAGTCGCATCACGTCTTTATCGGAATTCATGCGCAACCTTATAATCCGAATGCAATTATTTGTCAATGCATATATAATCGGATATAGCCAGAGAGAAATCCCAGTGTATCTGTACTCACAGAACTTTTGGTATTCGATCGCACAACTGGTGATGAATATCTCTGTGACGAACACCAATCCTTATATGCCAGACAACATTTATGACTTTTAGAATCAATTTCGCGAGCGGCATCCTGCTATTGTTTTCCCGAGAAACAACTTCACTGGATACAGTGATGCTCTTTCTGCGGCTTGCAAGACATTGCGGGATACTTATACAAACGACATTGTTGGAAATTACCAACAAAGAGTTTGCGGATTTATCATTCATAGGCTTCAAATACTTGTTCCAGTAAGGCAGCGCAACAGAAATTTATCTGCTTGATTCAATGACATTCTTATTGTTTCCCACTGCAGGATCTATCTATATCGTCTGCAAGTCGGATCACGTATGATTATCTGTACGAAAGCATTGCCGGTGGTGAGCCAGCTTTGCCCTCATGCTTGGAAAATGCGTACTTCGACCTATTCCTTGGCAATTGTTAACCTCCGTGATTTTCTTATTCCCTTGATGCCCCAAACGTACACTATCGAGGCTTTATCGGAATGACCTGGGGTATGTATCCCTCTATTGCGTGCTATATTAGAGATGTACGAGCAAGAGCACCAACAGAGTGAGGACGAGGAATCAGGCAATTTGCCTAGGCTGTTTTCATTAGCACCTCAACCTTCCTTCCACTTTCGCTTCGTCACCATTAATGCAAAGGCATTGAGGGCATTGGTTCAAGTCAGAAATGATACAGACGACTATGAAGGTGACTTGGAAATTTTTAACCAAGTCTTTGACTTGAACAAGTACGGCTTCCGAAGGTCAGTTACCTATTATCTGAGAATAATGTACGAAGCTAAGCATCACTTTAGCATGAATTGCGGAACGTTCACGAATGAAATCTGCACGGACGGTTTTAGTGTTGTTTTTCACTTTGCTCGTGGTGCAAAGCCTAAGACAGTTGAGCTTGAACTCGAAAATTTTTCCACTGAGGACATCAACAGATATTATCGTGTGTGTGGGATTGACCCTGGCTTGCGGCATCTATATACTGCGTCATATGGTGCTGGTGAAACAGAGCACGAAATCCGCTGCTGTTCGTCTGCAGAGTATTACTGCATGACTGGGTCGCCTCAAAGGGGTCAGCACCTACTGAAACAAAAAAGACATCATGGCATTGATACTATCGAGAGTAATTTTCCAAATGCAAAAACATGCGATATCCGCAAATACAATGGACGAGTGGATTACTTTTTCCTGCACAAAGATGTATTATTCAATTTCTACGGGCCAAATGGCCGAGAGAGGCGGTTCCGCGACCATTAAGGTAGGCAACGAGCGGTAGAAGAGTTGGCAAATATTTTGATAGACAGAGGCCGTAAATACAACCATCGGAAACGGAAGCATCGTGGTGCAAACCGAACGAAACGGAAGAAGAATCGTGAGCAGCGTAGAAGGTACAAGAAGAAGAACACTGGAAGGTTTTAAAGGAACAGATATCAGGATAAAAGTAGTAATCATTCCCACAATGATAGGGTACCCGAGCAACCATTATCTGCCGTGCGTTCTACAGTAAATGAAAGCCGTCGAGCCAGAAGCTGGAAGCAACCCCAACCAAATCCGGATAATAATGGAAAGATGCCATTGTTTGTATTTGGGGCGGGGATGTTTGGGAAGGACAAGTGCCGATACAAAGGACATCGAAAGGCGGCCGTTAACAAATTATGGAGGATTTTGAAGAGACGCGAGGCTCGTGGCGAGGTGCTTGTAGTGAAGATAGACGAATACCTCACATCACAGGTAACTGAGGCAATGTTATTTCATCCATGCTTGACTGAATATGAAATACAAATAAATTTGTCACAAGTGCAAAACAAAGATCTTATGCAATGTGTTTACTGAAGATGGTATCAAACAGCATGGCATTCAAGACTGCAAAACCTGTAAAATGCGATGGAATCGTGATATTAATGCAATCAAGAATATGTTCTACATTGCTCAATCTATATGGAACGTCCATGGGCGCCCGGACGCGTTCCGCCGGCCGACACAAATCACCGTTACGAATGCGGGACCCGAAAGGGTTTAGAATTTTACGGTAGGAGTATTAGGCAGTGTTTCTAGTTAGGATTGTTTTACGAACGTTTATCTTTCGCAGGTGGTCACACCGGTAACCTCACTATCCCATTTCAACAGAGAATAATCACTAGCAGTTGTTGGCAAATTCTTTATAACTTTTATATCCAAATCTTCAAACAATTTTGGATGAAATCTTTAAAAACTTTCGAATAAACCAGTAGATATGCATTTGCCCAAGTTGGGAAAAGTCGCGCTTTACCAAAAGTAGTTGGTCGCCTCTTCAACACCTAATATTCGTATTAATCGCTTATATCTTTCTCTCTTCATTCTTTTTCTTTCTATATGGGAAGCTTCTATGAAAATCTATAAAAACAAGCTGCTGATAATCATGGCAGGCCTGAGTATACGTTCTCTGATGACTGATCATGAATCGTATAATTTCCATACTCTGTAATTATGTAATATCCATCTATCAATCCGTAGTAACGCTCTTCTCCAAAATCAATATTGCTGTAACAAAGCTTGTCTTATGATGTTGTTGTGAATTGATGTCGAGAACATATCTACTAAAAGTGATAAAAACAGAACCAGCTTCTGTAGATTTCTAGTGTATTGGACGACTTATCTAGAAATCTGGCTGGGCTTAATTGTAAATGAACGATGACATCGAGAAAAAAAACTGCTAACTTCATAAAAGCTTAGTCAATCTGATCTTTATTTGATATTCAGGTGACCACATTTACAAGGAGAATTGTACAGAGTTGAAAGTGGCAATGGGTTTAACAATAAGTCGAACGAAAGCTTCAGATCCCTCAGACTCTTCAATGACGATCTTCATCACGTTGTCGTGTTCACCTATGTCCTCGTTTGCTTCAATCACTCTTTCGACACCAGCTTTGACAAAGAGTGGGAGTTTGGAATATACTTCTTGATTTACGTTAGAGATGGCGAGAACTTCAAAGCCAAGACGGTTTTCGGCAAAAGCTTGCTTGATAATGGCAATTTTCATCTTGTTTCTTGTTATTGAGGGTTAAAAAACAGAAGAAAGAATAGATAAGAAAAGACAGAGACTTGAGGTTAAAAATAATTGAGATTTTTAACACATATTCGTCATCTGGACGTGCTTCTTGTCTAGGCGTGTTTATTGGTTGGGCCGTGTCCGTCGTGCGGATATGTTCGTACGAATGGCAATGTACAAACTTTTTAAGGATGATGTATTCATTTTGTGTACATATAGCTATGTTCTGCACATGCAAGTATGTGTCTCGGTTGAGAACGAAGTATCTTCTCATTTTTGTATTTGTCAAAATATATTTAAAAAGGAATATATACGATTATCGTTCCGTCTTATGAGTAGTTAACGTTCATTTCAGAAAAGGAAAAAAAAACCCAAGTGGAAAACCCGTGCTGTTAACTTAATCGAATCACCGTTTGACAGAAGTTTACCTGTCTGTGACCGTTCTCTATTGGACCCCTTCTAGTGCTACTTTGCTGTAAATTTAGGTAATCGAGTAAAGTTTATGTTATCAGGCTCTGATGTCGCCAATCAAATCGCTCTACGAACCGGGAAACTTTCAAGAGTTTGTGTTACTCTGTCACGTAAAGGCGTTCTAATTATCACTGTGTGGCACGAAACCTTTTAAGAAGGCAAAAAAGAATACCATAGCATCACTTGTGAAAGTGTTATCCATGGTACAGCGCTCACTAACAAGTATAAAAGTCGACTGTTTAGTTAGATCGTTCAGTATTATCCCTTCACACTGATATCTGAACATCGAAACAAAATGCACTTTACCTCCAAGCTTGCTGTTGCTACCTGCGTCATTGCTTCCTTGTCTGTTGCCACTGCTGCTCCCCCATCGTTTGACCATGCACCTCATGATGTATCTGAATTCAAGATTTTCAGATACACTGGCTTGAATGTCAATACTACCCCTGAAGTCATTGCCGATTCTAATCAATGGTACTACCACAATATGACCCTCGGTGGCAAGATTGAAGAAGTGACCATTGCTGAAGCTCGTGCCCCCTTGGATGGTAATGGTTATCAAACAATGCTCGGCAACAACCCCCCAGCTGGTGGTTTCCTTGTTACGAATGATGAAAATGATTTGCAAAAGCGTGGAGCCTGCTGCACATTCTCGGTCTGCGGGGTCCGGGTGACCATCTATCTTGATTAGCTTGATACATTACCAAAACTAATTTAACCAACTGTCAGTTATTTTTTTCTCAATAAATGAATTGCTTCCCACAAGTACTTATCGCACAAAGAAAGGATATATAATACTAGATGATCGCCGCCATTGGCAATTAGACTAGCCTCTCTCTGTCTTGATATCCACATATATTGCTTTACATGCAATCGGTCGGCCTAAATTGTTTCCTCGGTTTTATACATAAGAACGATACGTTATCGGAAGGCAGCAGTATTACTAGTTATTAGGGAAACAAGCTTTATAATGTTGCTTTTTGAATAAACACTGTCAATCGGCCTGATGATGGATAGAACTGGATATCCTTTTCATATGCCGGATGACTTTCCTAGCTACTTTCATTACTTTGAATAACGCGGTGGCACACTTTGCTCCAAGTAGAAGAAAGATGTATGCTGCACCTTCATGTTCTCTTCCCTCTATCTCCTGTCTCTTCTGATCAAGAAAAAGAAAGTAAAACCGGAAATGGCCTAACTGCTTATTAGTCATGGTGTTTGTTATCTAGTGTAATTATGAAAAATCGAACCGTTTCTTTATGAAAGCAGCCTTCTGTTAGCGTACCCTATCGCTGAAAACCTTGTATGTGGAACTAAGCGTGCTTGTACGCCTGTTTTGGTTGAATTAAATCTAGGCAAAGCAATTGATTACAAAGGGTTGAGATATTACTGAATCTAGGTATGACACACATTTAACTTACCGTGGAAATTCCTGTCAAAATATAATAGACATTCTAAAAACCAAACGTCAAATCGTTGCCTTCGTCTAAGAACATTTTAAGCTGTTTTACAAAGCCAACTCCTCTTTGCTACCCATATTCCGACCAAAGCAAAACTTTTAGGGAGTTGCATCGGACAATCCCCTCGGGGAATCCTACCAAGACTCATCCGAGCGCTGTTATGATAAACTGAGCACCGCTTGATGTAGTAGCCAGTAAGGATAGCAGTAGAGAAGTGGAGGAATAAAGTATCGCTATAGTTGAGTCCCAACAATTGATGGGTCACAGCCAGGAGCCGACTGAAACTAGACCTAAGGGTAATGACAATCCATATTATTTCGGAGTAATAAATATTTGGCTCGCTGGCGCTCACCCAGCAGCTTGTTCAGAAGGGCACCTTTTGGGTGGCAGGTTAGCATAACAAATCCGAAATCGAATATCACTGAGTCTAATGGAGAAATATCCAAAACTAACTTTATGCAGGAAATATAACGGTTGTTCTTTGTCTATATGAAATGTAGCACAAGCTGTTTAAAACTCAACAAGTTAGCTAGCATAAATATTACAGTAACAGAATATGTACAAGCTTTACAACATATGTGAGCAGAAGCTCAAAAAGAGAGAAATAACAATCCTTGTTCTATGTAAATTATATACACCGGAGAGAAAAAACCATCTGCGAAACGGAAGTTATAGCAGCATAAGGATCAAATGTCACAACTTCATAAAAAAAATCAAGCAACTCTCGTACACGCAGAGGCATATGATTTTTTGTTCCACATAAAGATTCGAACGTATTTGTCTAACTCCATACAGAGGTGAACAACTAATAGAAACGTATGATAAATGAATCCTTGTTGCACTTTCAAAAGATACAAAAAGATGCCTCGATCATAGCATTAAACTCGTCATGTTATCACTTTTGTCCCTCTACCTTGTCATTTTTTGGATTTTCACTTACCTTTTGGATTCAAACTAGCCTTACCCTAATCAGACGTTTAACAACGCACGAGAAATCGTCTCTGGGTCTTCTTCATCTGTTGATCGCAGCAATTGGATGCGTGTAGGGTGACCATGGCCGAATCCGCGACTAGTAGTCATCGGAAGACGTTTGTCAACATACACAAGAATTCATTGAAAGCTTACAAGTCTAAGATTTGGAGTTTAAACAGTGGTGCAAGTGCAAGTTTCCTGAACAAACCAAAGCAACAATTACAGGTGAAAAACCAGAGATATGCGCTATCCATTCGGGGATTTATGCAATAATGCAAATTTGTAGAAACATGTAATCGACTGGATCTATGAAAAATTAGAAGATTCGCACTTTTAATAATTGTATGTTTCCAGCCCTCAGGTATATACACGCTGATCTCCAACTTCCCGCAATGACGTTCTTGATTGAGGCCGACCGATTGCATGTAAAGCAATATATGTGGATATCAAGACAGAGAGAGGCTAGTCTAATTGCCAATGGCGGCGATCATCTAGTATTATATATCCTTTCTTTGTGCGATAAGTACTTGTGGGAAGCAATTCATTTATTGAGAAAAAAATAACTGACAGTTGGTTAAATTAGTTTTGGTAATGTATCAAGCTAATCAAGATAGATGGTCACCCGGACCCCGCAGACCGAGAATGTGCAGCAGGCTCCACGCTTTTGCAAATCATTTTCATCATTCGTAACAAGGAAACCACCAGCTGGGGGGTTGTTGCCGAGCATTGTTTGATAACCATTACCATCCAAGGGGGCACGAGCTTCAGCAATGGTCACTTCTTCAATCTTGCCACCGAGGGTCATATTGTGGTAGTACCATTGATTAGAATCGGCAATGACTTCAGGGGTAGTATTGACATTCAAGCCAGTGTATCTGAAAATCTTGAATTCAGATACATCATGAGGTGCATGGTCAAACGATGGGGGAGCAGCAGTGGCAACAGACAAGGAAGCAATGACGCAGGTAGCAACAGCAAGCTTGGAGGTAAAGTGCATTTTGTTTCGATGTTCAGATATCAGTGTGAAGGGATAATACTGAACGATCTAACTAAACAGTCGACTTTTATACTTGTTAGTGAGCGCTGTACCATGGATAACACTTTCACAAGTGATGCTATGGTATTCTTTTTTGCCTTCTTAAAAGGTTTCGTGCCACACAGTGATAATTAGAACGCCTTTACGTGACAGAGTAACACAAACTCTTGAAAGTTTCCCGGTTCGTAGAGCGATTTGATTGGCGACATCAGAGCCTGATAACATAAACTTTACTCGATTACCTAAATTTACAGCAAAGTAGCACTAGAAGGGGTCCAATAGAGAACGGTCACAGACAGGTAAACTTCTGTCAAACGGTGATTCGATTAAGTTAACAGCACGGGTTTTCCACTTGGGTTTTTTTTTCCTTTTCTGAAATGAACGTTAACTACTCATAAGACGGAACGATAATCGTATATATTCCTTTTTAAATATATTTTGACAAATACAAAAATGAGAAGATACTTCGTTCTCAACCGAGACACATACTTGCATGTGCAGAACATAGCTATATGTACACAAAATGAATACATCATCCTTAAAAAGTTTGTACATTGCCATTCGTACGAACATATCCGCACGACGGACACGGCCCAACCAATAAACACGCCTAGACAAGAAGCACGTCCAGATGACGAATATGTGTTAAAAATCTCAATTATTTTTAACCTCAAGTCTCTGTCTTTTCTTATCTATTCTTTCTTCTGTTTTTTAACCCTCAATAACAAGAAACAAGATGAAAATTGCCATTATCAAGCAAGCTTTTGCCGAAAACCGTCTTGGCTTTGAAGTTCTCGCCATCTCTAACGTAAATCAAGAAGTATATTCCAAACTCCCACTCTTTGTCAAAGCTGGTGTCGAAAGAGTGATTGAAGCAAACGAGGACATAGGTGAACACGACAACGTGATGAAGATCGTCATTGAAGAGTCTGAGGGATCTGAAGCTTTCGTTCGACTTATTGTTAAACCCATTGCCACTTTCAACTCTGTACAATTCTCCTTGTAAATGTGGTCACCTGAATATCAAATAAAGATCAGATTGACTAAGCTTTTATGAAGTTAGCAGTTTTTTTTCTCGATGTCATCGTTCATTTACAATTAAGCCCAGCCAGATTTCTAGATAAGTCGTCCAATACACTAGAAATCTACAGAAGCTGGTTCTGTTTTTATCACTTTTAGTAGATATGTTCTCGACATCAATTCACAACAACATCATAAGACAAGCTTTGTTACAGCAATATTGATTTTGGAGAAGAGCGTTACTACGGATTGATAGATGGATATTACATAATTACAGAGTATGGAAATTATACGATTCATGATCAGTCATCAGAGAACGTATACTCAGGCCTGCCATGATTATCAGCAGCTTGTTTTTATAGATTTTCATAGAAGCTTCCCATATAGAAAGAAAAAGAATGAAGAGAGAAAGATATAAGCGATTAATACGAATATTAGGTGTTGAAGAGGCGACCAACTACTTTTGGTAAAGCGCGACTTTTCCCAACTTGGGCAAATGCATATCTACTGGTTTATTCGAAAGTTTTTAAAGATTTCATCCAAAATTGTTTGAAGATTTGGATATAAAAGTTATAAAGAATTTGCCAACAACTGCTAGTGATTATTCTCTGTTGAAATGGGATAGTGAGGTTACCGGTGTGACCACCTGCGAAAGATAAACGTTCGTAAAACAATCCTAACTAGAAACACTGCCTAATACTCCTACCGTAAAATTCTAAACCCTTTCGGGTCCCGCATTCGTAACGGTGATTTGTGTCGGCCGGCGGAACGCGTCCGGGCGCCCATGGACGTTCCATATAGATTGAGCAATGTAGAACATATTCTTGATTGCATTAATATCACGATTCCATCGCATTTTACAGGTTTTGCAGTCTTGAATGCCATGCTGTTTGATACCATCTTCAGTAAACACATTGCATAAGATCTTTGTTTTGCACTTGTGACAAATTTATTTGTATTTCATATTCAGTCAAGCATGGATGAAATAACATTGCCTCAGTTACCTGTGATGTGAGGTATTCGTCTATCTTCACTACAAGCACCTCGCCACGAGCCTCGCGTCTCTTCAAAATCCTCCATAATTTGTTAACGGCCGCCTTTCGATGTCCTTTGTATCGGCACTTGTCCTTCCCAAACATCCCCGCCCCAAATACAAACAATGGCATCTTTCCATTATTATCCGGATTTGGTTGGGGTTGCTTCCAGCTTCTGGCTCGACGGCTTTCATTTACTGTAGAACGCACGGCAGATAATGGTTGCTCGGGTACCCTATCATTGTGGGAATGATTACTACTTTTATCCTGATATCTGTTCCTTTAAAACCTTCCAGTGTTCTTCTTCTTGTACCTTCTACGCTGCTCACGATTCTTCTTCCGTTTCGTTCGGTTTGCACCACGATGCTTCCGTTTCCGATGGTTGTATTTACGGCCTCTGTCTATCAAAATATTTGCCAACTCTTCTACCGCTCGTTGCCTACCTTAATGGTCGCGGAACCGCCTCTCTCGGCCATTTGGCCCGTAGAAATTGAATAATACATCTTTGTGCAGGAAAAAGTAATCCACTCGTCCATTGTATTTGCGGATATCGCATGTTTTTGCATTTGGAAAATTACTCTCGATAGTATCAATGCCATGATGTCTTTTTTGTTTCAGTAGGTGCTGACCCCTTTGAGGCGACCCAGTCATGCAGTAATACTCTGCAGACGAACAGCAGCGGATTTCGTGCTCTGTTTCACCAGCACCATATGACGCAGTATATAGATGCCGCAAGCCAGGGTCAATCCCACACACACGATAATATCTGTTGATGTCCTCAGTGGAAAAATTTTCGAGTTCAAGCTCAACTGTCTTAGGCTTTGCACCACGAGCAAAGTGAAAAACAACACTAAAACCGTCCGTGCAGATTTCATTCGTGAACGTTCCGCAATTCATGCTAAAGTGATGCTTAGCTTCGTACATTATTCTCAGATAATAGGTAACTGACCTTCGGAAGCCGTACTTGTTCAAGTCAAAGACTTGGTTAAAAATTTCCAAGTCACCTTCATAGTCGTCTGTATCATTTCTGACTTGAACCAATGCCCTCAATGCCTTTGCATTAATGGTGACGAAGCGAAAGTGGAAGGAAGGTTGAGGTGCTAATGAAAACAGCCTAGGCAAATTGCCTGATTCCTCGTCCTCACTCTGTTGGTGCTCTTGCTCGTACATCTCTAATATAGCACGCAATAGAGGGATACATACCCCAGGTCATTCCGATAAAGCCTCGATAGTGTACGTTTGGGGCATCAAGGGAATAAGAAAATCACGGAGGTTAACAATTGCCAAGGAATAGGTCGAAGTACGCATTTTCCAAGCATGAGGGCAAAGCTGGCTCACCACCGGCAATGCTTTCGTACAGATAATCATACGTGATCCGACTTGCAGACGATATAGATAGATCCTGCAGTGGGAAACAATAAGAATGTCATTGAATCAAGCAGATAAATTTCTGTTGCGCTGCCTTACTGGAACAAGTATTTGAAGCCTATGAATGATAAATCCGCAAACTCTTTGTTGGTAATTTCCAACAATGTCGTTTGTATAAGTATCCCGCAATGTCTTGCAAGCCGCAGAAAGAGCATCACTGTATCCAGTGAAGTTGTTTCTCGGGAAAACAATAGCAGGATGCCGCTCGCGAAATTGATTCTAAAAGTCATAAATGTTGTCTGGCATATAAGGATTGGTGTTCGTCACAGAGATATTCATCACCAGTTGTGCGATCGAATACCAAAAGTTCTGTGAGTACAGATACACTGGGATTTCTCTCTGGCTATATCCGATTATATATGCATTGACAAATAATTGCATTCGGATTATAAGGTTGCGCATGAATTCCGATAAAGACGTGATGCGACTTTGCAAGAGAGTTGCGTACTCTGGACGGACGACATTTTTAAACGGTATTTTTTGTGAAAATCTTTCCACTTTGTTCCCATATCGCGCTTGTATTTCTTGTTTAATCGTACGGTTCCGGCGTTGTCGACGAGCGGCATCAGGGTTCGCGTTCAGCGCATCCCTTGAGGTACGTCCTTTCTTTTTTTCAGCCTTCTGTTGTTCTGTGTCAACATCAGTTGCTTTTCGTTTTTTCCCAACTGCAGTAAAGTATCAGGACCAATGTGAAATTATCAGGCATTAGTAAGAAGACACTGACCTCCTTTATATGATTCATGAAGGCGATATTTCTTACTTGTCTTTAGTTTATGGCCTTGTTCACCACAATGACGACAAACAGCTTTCGGGTTCATTTTAGTATTAAGGTCTATGGCTTAATGACAAACCTTTGTTTTTGGCCTCCTCTTCTTTTTGAAGCTTTTCTGCTTTTTTAAATGTTGCAAATAGCAAAGCTGGATAGACTAATATATTGACTGAAATGAAAAGAGCCGATAGAAAGTCTATAAAATCGTAAAATAGGGAATCAGTCATTGTGGAGAACGATTGAAGGGAAAGAGAAAGGAAAAGCAAAAGTAGACTTAAGAAAGAGGGATTATGTTCTCGTTTGTCAAAATCATTGTCTTCTGTGACTGAGTACGAAGTAGGTTTTGCGTTTGACAACATTTCGTTTTACACCCCGTTCATGCGTACCTATGATTTGGAACCCACAGTTTTGCCAAACTTCATCTATTGCACAAGTGGTGAAAATGGATCCAAATAAAAACAATATAACGGTCAAAGTTAAAGAAATCGCATAGGAAGATGCGGTATGTGATGCCTCGTGTTGGGAACAATTGCTTGACTGCCGAAGAGAAGGGAGTAATCATTTGACGGCCACTGTCAGTAAGGTTTCATTTGCCTGATTTAGGAAGTTAGACCAGTGTGTATGAGATCAATGAATTGATCTAGATGATACAAGTATGATGTGTCATTCGTGGTCATCGTCTGCTCAAAGAAGGGCCATTGATACTATTCTTTGTACACTCATTGTTAACTTTACCACTAAAATATGAATTCATCGTTGTTTTCATTAGAAAGAACAATCAAACTTTCCTTGATATGCATTCTGGATCGCACTTTATAAACAAAACAGGATCATATTTAGTGGAATTTTTTAAGTCTTTCATTTTCTAATTTTCTGTCATTTATTGTTGTAATGACTGATTACGCCATGAATAACGGTCCTAAATAGGAAGTGCTACTCTTATTTGTTGAACACAGCGGGGCAGCTATGGATGAGACTTCACGTATTGAGGAAACTGATATGGTAGGATAAACAAAAGTTCCGTAATCATTTTGTTCGTGAGAGAATCTACAAGATATTGAGAACAAGGGTCAGACGGCTGGGAAACCATGGCTTGCTGTATATATCACGTAAGCCTCCACGGGATGTGTTATAGAATTAGCCGAAAGTAGAAAGTAGAAGTACAATTGAAAGCCAGCGATTTAATTAGTCTGCGCTTAGAAGAATAAAGAACAACTCTTTTTCAGCTGTATCGATTCTGACCTTGGTATTGTAGCCTTATTATCCTCTACTACGATTCAATCTATAGTCAATAACAGTATGTCTCTATGTAATACTCAGTAATTCAAACTATTTACGTTGAAAATTACTACTGACTTTGTTTTGTTATTGTAATTGATATATTTGACAAGGTTCAACCTTTACTTACTGTCTTTCCAAACATCATACAGACATCTGGCGTTTTGCATTACACAAACAAAATCGGCTACACTGTTTTTGGTGATATTT
>JNDQ01000477.1:0-15739 GCA_000696995.1 Apophysomyces elegans B7760
ATTGCAGAAAAAGCGGGTAAGAAGAGGAAACGGGCAGCGGCAGAGAACGACAAGCCTAGCGAGGAAGAGTTTCAGAAAATACAAGAGCGTTTGTTAAAACGAAAGAAGCATTAACAAGAAATAAAATGAACATAAACCCGGCAAACTGTCATAAATGGGGAGGAAAAAGCAAACAGGAGATATGCGTTAAGGCGAATATTGCACATGGATGGGCGTAATTAGAATATATCGTCTTCAGGCGGTTGCTGTAGCTACGGTTGTTTCGCTTCGTTTTTGTAACGTTGCGATAGAAAAATAAACGAACGTTGGGCTAGATACTCGCTGCTTGAGATATTTGCCGCTTTAAATCCAAGAACCAGCCAACGGCTTCCACTCGACGCATATCCGAAATCCCAGGCCCGCTTACAGTTTCGAACAGTACCTTCATCGTGGCTTGTTTCATGGCTGCTGTCTCCTGCTGTAATACCAAAGTCCTAATCTTTTCGAGCATCTCTCCAAAGAACGGACCGAGAGAAAGCGGTTTCATGAGATCGATAAGTGTCATTGTATATTGAGATCGAAGAACAATATCTTTTTCTTCCGTTAAAGAGTCAATCCTCTTTGAAAGCTGACCAACAGTAAGCCAAGACAAAGCATCATCCATTTCACATAGCGACTGGGTCATGGTAGTATACGCAAATCGCAATTGATGATGGGTCATTGGATCCGGGAATCCCTTATCATATCGTATAAGTCTCGACATTACGCGACTATAAAGGAAAATGGAGCATTTACCTCGATCAAAATTTTAGCATAGACTCCTGCTACCTCCCTAGCCACTGGCTTCTGCGTCGAGAAGACACTAAGAATAGCGGCATGTGCACTTTCAAAGAGCTCCTTGTTTTCCACTTTTTTCCATGATAAAATAGGATAGATAACAGGTAGAATATGATCCTCCAACACATTGTCCTCAGTATGTTGCATCACCTGCTCAATCAAGTTGGTAAAAAAAGTAAGGCGTGCTTGCTGTGCAACAGACAATGTCGACACAGGACGTTGTTCTTCCGCATTCGATGATAGCGACGCTGGATGAAGCAGAGACAAGAGCGTGAGGTCATGAAACTGCTAACTTATAAGAAACAAGTTTGACTTACCATATTCTTGGTAAACAGTGGAAAGCAACTTGTTCAACTGGCATGCATTTTCACCATGTGAGAGATAAGCAACCGAATTGGTCAACGTTTCTTGGTATGCTTTAAACCCTGATCCAGATCCAAATCGCTCAGTAATGAAATGGAAATTCCCGTATATAGAAACAACGTCCTGAGCTAAACGAGAAAAAAGCCATGAGTAAGAAAAAATGCTTTATTATCCGTATTGACGTTTTACCAGCATGGCGGACGGTTAAAAGACCTTGACCGTTAGGTATATCGATAGCAATAGCTTTCAGAATAGCTGTGAATGCAAATATCATGGTTTTGAATAAAGGCCAAACAGCAGCATCCATCTTCCCATAGACTGCTTTGGTCTCTAAAATGAGAATCAATGTAAACGGGTATTAGATAATGCTTCATTTCTGCATCCTGCATCGTACCAGCATCCATATCAGTCTCCTTATTATCATTGAGGAAATGATCCCAGCCGATCAGTATGTTGTAGGAAAAGGCAACAAGCCTGAACAACAGAAAAAAAGTACCTTTAGCACGATTGGGAGTTTAGGATTGAAGTACATACCTGTCAAGCATTTCATGGATAACACCTTCATTATTCGGATCAACTTCTAGCATGACTTGGATAATCTTGCCTATTGACCGCGATATTCTGCCAATATCTTTGTGAAGAGGTTTTTCCGCGAGTTCGTTTATTTCATCCACTGTGTCTGGGGTAACCTTCAACAATCGAACGAATTGATCTCCCTTCCAGATATTGTCGCTTGTTAACAAGCAAGGTATCAAAATACGCAACAATATCTGGATGTGTATACGGCCAGTTAGCAAAAAAGCATCGATAATACAAGTCATTTTTTTTTTTAACCTCTAGGTTCATTTGTTTGATTGTATCCGTTGGTATATTTGGCAAGCATTGACAAGAAAGCAAAGCGATCGTATCTGTGATGTTTCATGCAAGTCAAGTTGAGTCACAAGCTATCGTCAAATTTTTGCACCTTACCCTGTTCTTTAGGCAGATTTACTTCTGAGACAGCTTTAGCAGCCATGTCCAAATGCTTGACATAGAATGCCTCGGCCTCTTCCCGCAGACGCATGACTTTCTTAGTTTTACGACCTTGAGTGAACTGCAGCGTTCGCCTAACAAAGATCGGCCTTGTTTAGTGCTAATCTGCAAAGGAAATATCTCTTACAACTATCCTTCCCCCATCCTTTTTTTTTGGGGGGGGTGATAGAATTACTTACACGACACCAACAATGACTGCCAAACGAGCGAGCATCAAACTTATGTTCTGCTTGTCACCTGCTTCGGGTTCTACCATGGCCTGTGCCAATCTTAACAGGGTCTCAAGGTCAGCTTCTGCACGTGTCTGTGGTTTCTGTCGCGACCGAACGTCGACAGCATGTTCCAAAACTGTCATCACCGCACGAGCTCCCTCTGGACGTCGTGCAGCCAGTTGAACATGGGAAACCAGTAAAGATTGCAAGTGTTCCATTTCAAACGCGTTCAGGGTAGTCGACTCGGCCAGACAGTGAGCCACGCCTGCATCGAGCGTATCGCCCAAGGCTAACGCAACCTCCGTGTTCTTGATCACAGCGGTCATGATATCTATCAAACGACCATCTCCAAAATCCGGTGTCTTGTTCGTCTGGCTTCCGATCAACGCGACTAAACCAATCCAAGCTTCTCTACGTATCTCAAGTGTTGCTTGGCCTTTTTCCTCGGTAAGCGCTTGCTCCATTGAAGTCAATACCTTGGCCAATTGTTGCTGTTCAGCGACGCCTTCTAAACCATTGGTCGTAGCCGACAAGCGCCGAGCCCAAACAGCCCACAAACTGTAGATAGACAAAAGACCTGCATGCAAGCCTTTCTCCGAGAATTGCTCTTTTAGTTGGAATAAAGCGTCGAGTAAATGGGTAGTAAACCATGACAGAGGCAAATGATTGCTATACTGAGCCAATTGGGATAAATGACTCAAGATCTACAAAGCAAGAAACGGAACTGGGTTTGAGACGACAACCATTCTTTATGAGGGAAAAAATGTGCACGTACGGATTCTTCGGATAGGGTAGCATGTTGTAATAAAGCAGAATAACTATCGGACAGTGTCTTGGCCAGCGCCTTCAAGTCTGTCTGCTGCGTTTCTGCTTCGTTGGCCATAAGAGAGAACGCACACACAGACACAGACCGCAGGGTGAGCGGACATGTGATTCCTAAACTCAGTCGGCGCTTTTCCCCACGCTGAATGAATAGAAGATGACAAACACAGAATTGCTCCCTGTTAAGCCTATTTGATATTACCCGTAATTGACCAGTCTATCGGACGACAAACCAAGTCTTAGGACCATATGCATTCCTCAAACGCAATGGTCAACATATGATATGTCATCCTGTAGCTTTCTGTTGCATGCCCATCCATGACACGGTGTTTGCTTTTTATTTTTTTTTTTTGGCCTTTTCTTTTTACATATATGTTACTTTCGTACCCATCTGTACTGTCTGCCAGATCTTAGACACAACACCTTTGACTGCAAGGGAAAAGGAGCTCTTCTGACTTCGCAATAACCCTAACAGTGCAAAGACGACAACCAAGATGGCTGCATAGACTGCAGACCCATTGGCAGACAGCTGGTATATCCAGTTCTTTAACATGATGAGACTTCTATCTACTCGTGGCTGTCGTGTTATTTCTCGGTCTTTTGCTGCGGACATGCTTCTTGAGGATGGAATAGGGGACGATGCGATCCGGTTATTTTCTGGTTGCGGTGATATACTGCTGAAAGCGGATGTATTGGCTGGCGCCGGCGCCGTTGAAGTGGATGCTTTTGCTGCTGCTTCTGCTTCTTTTGCTTCTACTTTTTGTCTCTGACGTTCCAACTCCTTTCTTTCTGCTGCAGCTTTCGCTGCTCTAGCGGCTGCTTCCGCTGCTTCTATTGCTGCCCTTTTTCGCTCCTGCTTTCGCTGTTGCTCTTGCATCATAGTGTCATAAGTCTCCTGAACCATTTTTTGCAAACTCTGAAAAGACTCACTTAATTCCAGTTGCCCTTTCCCTATTTTCTTTGCCCTTAACCCACGCCTACCTCTTTCTTTTCTTCCGGGACGAGTGTATTATACTGAAGAAATGTTTTGGATGACTCAAAATCATTCATGGCGGGTAGAATACGTGTAACATAGATCTCCACTGTTTTCAAATAAGCTTCCATAACTGCATCTGGGTCTTCCTGAACGCTGTTGAGATGATCCAAAGTAGCATCTGACAAGCTGGCATACCACAGCTCCACAGCTTGTCGTCCGACAGCAGGCACTTCCAGTTTCAGTGCCACTACCATGCTGTCAAAGAAAAAAGAATTCAATGATAAGTGATCTACTTGAAGCTTTTGATAAATTCAGCACTTACAAGGCCGATATCAACTGGGGGTCCACTAGACCAGCGTCGCTGTCATATCCTTTCTCCAAAAGGTGGATCCACAGCGCATGACACAACTGATCTCTCGTCTCACAAGGTGGAAGGTTTAAAAGTTTTGCAACACGGAATAGTGATTTTTGTGTGATACCCATAACAGTAGCAATGTTCAAGTAAAGTAACCATAATGAAGCTCGCAAGTCGACAAATTCCATGGTTAACTCCTGGCTTCTGGATAAAGCCGAGATAGCTTTGGTACATAACGTCGCTGCCTGGGCATACTTGGTCAATACAAAGTAGCCAAGTGCTTTCTGGTATTGCGCTTGAAGGGTAACGAGGTTGGTCATGGTGTGGAGAAGAGAAAAGCAACAGGAAAAGGTTACATTTTTGGTCAAAGGCCCGGGTTGACTATCAAAAGAAAGTCCGCCATAGTTTTGGAGAAGTGACGTAAGTCTAAAATGACCAGTTGTGGAAGGTTAGCATCCTCACTGTCAAAAACAAGAACTTACCTCTACGTAAACTTAGCTTTGCATTATTTTGAACTTGACTATTTTTCTTTTAGTTTAGAGTTTTCGTTGTACAGTGTTTCTAAAAAGTAAAGTCGCAGGCTCTGAAAATCGATGTCGCTGCTTTAAAAATGTCGGTCGCACTTTTAAAAATAGACGGCGCTCTGCTTGGGAAGCAAATGTCGCATGCTGAGGATAAATTTGTCGCAAAGAAATTCTTGGCACTTCCTGGATATATATATATATAGACACCACTGTTCCTTTGCTGTTTTCTGCTACTTTACAATAACAAACATGAGTGCACAATTTTTATACGAAGATGGACAAGGAAATGTTGTCGATGAGAATGGTAGACCTGAGCCTATGGACTACATCGTTGACCAGGAACAATTTGCTCTTGAGACTATTAGTTCACACGCTCAATACTTGCAGAAGAAACGTTCTGAGAAATCTAGAACTAACGCGATGCATGTAGATAAGCCTAGAGATGAGGATTCTCGTATGAGAGAAGCAACCGAAAAACGTACGTATACGTCTTACACTCCTCAAGACAAAGCCAGATTCTTTAAACTGAAGATTGAGAAGTGTATGAGTGCTTCTGCTGCAGCGAAGCAATTGGGCATTCACGTTCGTACAGCCCAGAGATGGGTTAAACAGTATGAGGAGTATCCCGATAGCATCTTTGATAGTGGTAAAAAGAAAGGTCGTAGACGCATTCTGACCGAGGAACACGTTAAGGCTGTTATCGACTTTATTGATGCTAATCCCTCTGCTGTTGTCGCTGAAGTGACTGAGCATTTAATGCAGCAGTTTGATGGGCTTAAGGTCACGAATAGCACTGTCTATAACCTCATGAGGAGAGAATGTAACCTTTCTGTGAAGCAAGCAGAGTTTCATTCTGTGGAGAGAAATAGCCCAGAAAAGATTGAGGAACGATATGATTGGGTTCGCAAGTGGGAACGAACTGATATGGACTTCTTGACCAACTGCGTGTTTCTTGACGAGTCTGCATTTCATATAAACATGAAACGTACCAGGGCTTGGTCTAAGAAAGGTTCCCCTGCTATTGTTACCGTTCCAGCTACGAGGGCAAAGACTACAACTATATTGGGTGCTATCTCTGCTTCAGGCTTAATTAAAGTAAGCTTGAGGATACCAAGGCCTGTTAAGAAGAGAAAGGCTGGTCAGGAGTCTGGATATGTGAGTAGTGGCACTGTTACGGGCCACTATATTAGCTTTTTGAAAGACACTATGGACGAAATGGACCAGTATCCACAAATGAAAGGTCACTACCTCATTATGGACAACGCTCCTATTCACAAGTCTGAAGATATTGCGAAGTATATTACGTCCCGAGGTTATCGCTGTGCTTATCTTCCTTCATATTCTCCTGAGCTCAACCCAATTGAACAGTTCTGATCTGTAGCTAAAAGTAAAGTTAAGCGTCATAGATTTCTGGAGAAAGAGTCATTATCGATCAGAATCAGTGATGCTTGTAACGACTTAAAGTTGAGCGACTTCTACGGTTTCGTTTCTCATTCACATAAATGCTGGGATAAATGCCGTAACAAAGAAAATATGTAATGCTGTATGGCTTTATTAGTAGCCACGAACATGAACGAGATAAGTATGTAATCCCATTGTATTTCTTTCAAGGTAAAACGATACACAAGTGAGTAACGGTTCTGCACGGGGCGCGACAAATTTTTTCTATGCTGGTCCTTTAGATTGCAGTCTGTGAGGTCAATCTTTTGCAGTCCGCGGAGTAATTGCCGTGAGGGAATCGAAGGTAGCTTGAGATGATGAGTAGTCTTTGAACGAGACAGAATTTGTAAGATCCTAGCAACAATCTTTGTCAAGGCATCTTTGCCAGAAGGATTCGGAATTGCAGATCCATCATCCTTGACCAAGATTCTGGTGTCTCTGTTCTGCTAACCTTTTCGACATAGTCGATATATTATTGAAGCTCCCGATGTGTTCTCGCTATGTTCTCGCTATGTTTTCGCTAAGTTCTCGCTATGTTTTCGCTATGTTCTCGCTAAGGTTTCGCTAAGTTTTCGCTAAGTTCTCGCTATGTTTTCGCTATGTTTTCGCTAAGTTCTCGCTATGTTTTCGCTATGTTCTCGCTATGTTCTCGCTATGTTCTCGCTATGTTCTCGCTATGTTCTCGCTATGTTCTCGCTATGTTCTCGCTATGTTCTCGCTATGTTCTCGTTAAGTTTTCGTTGAGTTCTCGATGGGTTCTCGATGTGTTCTTTTATTCATTTACATATATAAATCACATTAACAACTAGACAATCTTCTCTTATGTTCCCGCTCTTTCCGGTTGAAAGATGCTTTGAGGCTACTAAAATCTACATAACGGTCGAATAAACCTTGTTCTTGGCCTCTATTATAGCATTCTTTCCAATCCATGCGCTCATTTCTACGACTTTTGCTCTCCTTGAATTTTATCACGAATTTGTAGTCAGGGTTGTCGTAGACGTGGATATCTGGCAATCCGTCGGGGGTTCTTTCCCTGGCAACTGGGATTTCACAAACAGACTGCTCAGGCTGCAACGTATCAAGATGCTTGTGTCTGCATACACGAATGAATTCCAGGCCGTCCTTAGTATATTCTTGTACACGATCTAAAGAAGATTCTTCCGAGGCAGACTGAATCTTTCGAAATTGTAGCTCCATTTGGTCGCACCATTCCAACAGTAAATCTGTGTCATCATCCTTGATTGTCCATTCAGCCTCGTATTTCTCCTTCGCAATCTTGTAAAGCAACTGTATGGTAGGGCTGTGCTTATTTCTCACCAAGCAAAAAAGGTCTTTGTTAGCGCTACGGGAACGAAGAGACCCTACCATACAGTTGCTTTACAAGATTGCGAAGGAGAAATACGAGGCTGAATGGACAATCAAGGATGATGACACAGATTTACTGTTGGAATGGTGCGACCAAATGGAGCTACAATTTCGAAAGATTCAGTCTGCCTCGGAAGAATCTTCTTTAGATCGTGTACAAGAATATACTAAGGACGGCCTGGAATTCATTCGTGTATGCAGACACAAGCATCTTGATACGTTGCAGCCTGAGCAGTCTGTTTGTGAAATCCCAGTTGCCAGGGAAAGAACCCCCGACGGATTGCCAGATATCCACGTCTACGACAACCCTGACTACAAATTCGTGATAAAATTCAAGGAGAGCAAAAGTCGTAGAAATGAGCGCATGGATTGGAAAGAATGCTATAATAGAGGCCAAGAACAAGGTTTATTCGACCGTTATGTAGATTTTAGTAGCCTCAAAGCATCTTTCAACCGGAAAGAGCGGGAACATAAGAGAAGATTGTCTAGTTGTTAATGTGATTTATATATGTAAATGAATAAAAGAACACATCGAGAACCCATCGAGAACTCAACGAAAACTTAACGAGAACATAGCGAGAACATAGCGAGAACATAGCGAGAACATAGCGAGAACATAGCGAGAACATAGCGAGAACATAGCGAGAACATAGCGAGAACATAGCGAAAACATAGCGAGAACTTAGCGAAAACATAGCGAAAACATAGCGAGAACTTAGCGAAAACTTAGCGAAACCTTAGCGAGAACATAGCGAAAACATAGCGAGAACTTAGCGAAAACATAGCGAGAACATAGCGAGAACACATCGGGAGCTTCAATAATATATCGACTATGTCGAAAAGGTTAGCAGAACAGAGACACCAGAATCTTGGTCAAGGATGATGGATCTGCAATTCCGAATCCTTCTGGCAAAGATGCCTTGACAAAGATTGTTGCTAGGATCTTACAAATTCTGTCTCGTTCAAAGACTACTCATCATCTCAAGCTACCTTCGATTCCCTCACGGCAATTACTCCGCGGACTGCAAAAGATTGACCTCACAGACTGCAATCTAAAGGACCAGCATAGAAAAAATTTGTCGCGCCCCGTGCAGAACCGTTACTCACTTGTGTATCGTTTTACCTTGAAAGAAATACAATGGGATTACATACTTATCTCGTTCATGTTCGTGGCTACTAATAAAGCCATACAGCATTACATATTTTCTTTGTTACGGCATTTATCCCAGCATTTATGTGAATGAGAAACGAAACCGTAGAAGTCGCTCAACTTTAAGTCGTTACAAGCATCACTGATTCTGATCGATAATGACTCTTTCTCCAGAAATCTATGACGCTTAACTTTACTTTTAGCTACAGATCAGAACTGTTCAATTGGGTTGAGCTCAGGAGAATATGAAGGAAGATAAGCACAGCGATAACCTCGGGACGTAATATACTTCGCAATATCTTCAGACTTGTGAATAGGAGCGTTGTCCATAATGAGGTAGTGACCTTTCATTTGTGGATACTGGTCCATTTCGTCCATAGTGTCTTTCAAAAAGCTAATATAGTGGCCCGTAACAGTGCCACTACTCACATATCCAGACTCCTGACCAGCCTTTCTCTTCTTAACAGGCCTTGGTATCCTCAAGCTTACTTTAATTAAGCCTGAAGCAGAGATAGCACCCAATATAGTTGTAGTCTTTGCCCTCGTAGCTGGAACGGTAACAATAGCAGGGGAACCTTTCTTAGACCAAGCCCTGGTACGTTTCATGTTTATATGAAATGCAGACTCGTCAAGAAACACGCAGTTGGTCAAGAAGTCCATATCAGTTCGTTCCCACTTGCGAACCCAATCATATCGTTCCTCAATCTTTTCTGGGCTATTTCTCTCCACAGAATGAAACTCTGCTTGCTTCACAGAAAGGTTACATTCTCTCCTCATGAGGTTATAGACAGTGCTATTCGTGACCTTAAGCCCATCAAACTGCTGCATTAAATGCTCAGTCACTTCAGCGACAACAGCAGAGGGATTAGCATCAATAAAGTCGATAACAGCCTTAACGTGTTCCTCGGTCAGAATGCGTCTACGACCTTTCTTTTTACCACTATCAAAGATGCTATCGGGATACTCCTCATACTGTTTAACCCATCTCTGGGCTGTACGAACGTGAATGCCCAATTGCTTCGCTGCAGCAGAAGCACTCATACACTTCTCAATCTTCAGTTTAAAGAATCTGGCTTTGTCTTGAGGAGTGTAAGACGTATACGTACGTTTTTCGGTTGCTTCTCTCATACGAGAATCCTCATCTCTAGGCTTATCTACATGCATCGCGTTAGTTCTAGATTTCTCAGAACGTTTCTTCTGCAAGTATTGAGCGTGTGAACTAATAGTCTCAAGAGCAAATTGTTCCTGGTCAACGATGTAGTCCATAGGCTCAGGTCTACCATTCTCATCGACAACATTTCCTTGTCCATCTTCGTATAAAAATTGTGCACTCATGTTTGTTATTGTAAAGTAGCAGAAAACAGCAAAGGAACAGTGGTGTCTATATATATATATATCCAGGAAGTGCCAAGAATTTCTTTGCGACAAATTTATCCTCAGCATGCGACATTTGCTTCCCAAGCAGAGCGCCGTCTATTTTTAAAAGTGCGACCGACATTTTTAAAGCAGCGACATCGATTTTCAGAGCCTGCGACTTTACTTTTTAGAAACACTGTACAACGAAAACTCTAAACTAAAAGAAAAATAGTCAAGTTCAAAATAATGCAAAGCTAAGTTTACGTAGAGGTAAGTTCTTGTTTTTGACAGTGAGGATGCTAACCTTCCACAACTGGTCATTTTAGACTTACGTCACTTCTCCAAAACTATGGCGGACTTTCTTTTGATAGTCAACCCGGGCCTTTGACCAAAAATGTAACCTTTTCCTGTTGCTTTTCTCTTCTCCACACCATGACCAACCTCGTTACCCTTCAAGCGCAATACCAGAAAGCACTTGGCTACTTTGTATTGACCAAGTATGCCCAGGCAGCGACGTTATGTACCAAAGCTATCTCGGCTTTATCCAGAAGCCAGGAGTTAACCATGGAATTTGTCGACTTGCGAGCTTCATTATGGTTACTTTACTTGAACATTGCTACTGTTATGGGTATCACACAAAAATCACTATTCCGTGTTGCAAAACTTTTAAACCTTCCACCTTGTGAGACGAGAGATCAGTTGTGTCATGCGCTGTGGATCCACCTTTTGGAGAAAGGATATGACAGCGACGCTGGTCTAGTGGACCCCCAGTTGATATCGGCCTTGTAAGTGCTGAATTTATCAAAAGCTTCAAGTAGATCACTTATCATTGAATTCTTTTTTCTTTGACAGCATGGTAGTGGCACTGAAACTGGAAGTGCCTGCTGTCGGACGACAAGCTGTGGAGCTGTGGTATGCCAGCTTGTCAGATGCTACTTTGGATCATCTCAACAGCGTTCAGGAAGACCCAGATGCAGTTATGGAAGCTTATTTGAAAACAGTGGAGATCTATGTTACACGTATTCTACCCGCCATGAATGATTTTGAGTCATCCAAAACATTTCTTCAGTATAATACACTCGTCCCGGAAGAAAAGAAAGAGGTAGGCGTGGGTTAAGGGCAAAGAAAATAGGGAAAGGGCAACTGGAATTAAGTGAGTCTTTTCAGAGTTTGCAAAAAATGGTTCAGGAGACTTATGACACTATGATGCAAGAGCAACAGCGAAAGCAGGAGCGAAAAAGGGCAGCAATAGAAGCAGCGGAAGCAGCCGCTAGAGCAGCGAAAGCTGCAGCAGAAAGAAAGGAGTTGGAACGTCAGAGACAAAAAGTAGAAGCAAAAGAAGCAGAAGCAGCAGCAAAAGCATCCACTTCAACGGCGCCGGCGCCAGCCAATACATCCGCTTTCAGCAGTATATCACCGCAACCAGAAAATAACCGGATCGCATCGTCCCCTATTCCATCCTCAAGAAGCATGTCCGCAGCAAAAGACCGAGAAATAACACGACAGCCACGAGTAGATAGAAGTCTCATCATGTTAAAGAACTGGATATACCAGCTGTCTGCCAATGGGTCTGCAGTCTATGCAGCCATCTTGGTTGTCGTCTTTGCACTGTTAGGGTTATTGCGAAGTCAGAAGAGCTCCTTTTCCCTTGCAGTCAAAGGTGTTGTGTCTAAGATCTGGCAGACAGTACAGATGGGTACGAAAGTAACATATATGTAAAAAGAAAAGGCCAAAAAAAAAAAATAAAAAGCAAACACCGTGTCATGGATGGGCATGCAACAGAAAGCTACAGGATGACATATCATATGTTGACCATTGCGTTTGAGGAATGCATATGGTCCTAAGACTTGGTTTGTCGTCCGATAGACTGGTCAATTACGGGTAATATCAAATAGGCTTAACAGGGAGCAATTCTGTGTTTGTCATCTTCTATTCATTCAGCGTGGGGAAAAGCGCCGACTGAGTTTAGGAATCACATGTCCGCTCACCCTGCGGTCTGTGTCTGTGTGTGCGTTCTCTCTTATGGCCAACGAAGCAGAAACGCAGCAGACAGACTTGAAGGCGCTGGCCAAGACACTGTCCGATAGTTATTCTGCTTTATTACAACATGCTACCCTATCCGAAGAATCCGTACGTGCACATTTTTTCCCTCATAAAGAATGGTTGTCGTCTCAAACCCAGTTCCGTTTCTTGCTTTGTAGATCTTGAGTCATTTATCCCAATTGGCTCAGTATAGCAATCATTTGCCTCTGTCATGGTTTACTACCCATTTACTCGACGCTTTATTCCAACTAAAAGAGCAATTCTCGGAGAAAGGCTTGCATGCAGGTCTTTTGTCTATCTACAGTTTGTGGGCTGTTTGGGCTCGGCGCTTGTCGGCTACGACCAATGGTTTAGAAGGCGTCGCTGAACAGCAACAATTGGCCAAGGTATTGACTTCAATGGAGCAAGCGCTTACCGAGGAAAAAGGCCAAGCAACACTTGAGATACGTAGAGAAGCTTGGATTGGTTTAGTCGCGTTGATCGGAAGCCAGACGAACAAGACACCGGATTTTGGAGATGGTCGTTTGATAGATATCATGACCGCTGTGATCAAGAACACGGAGGTTGCGTTAGCCTTGGGCGATACGCTCGATGCAGGCGTGGCTCACTGTCTGGCCGAGTCGACTACCCTGAACGCGTTTGAAATGGAACACTTGCAATCTTTACTGGTTTCCCATGTTCAACTGGCTGCACGACGTCCAGAGGGAGCTCGTGCGGTGATGACAGTTTTGGAACATGCTGTCGACGTTCGGTCGCGACAGAAACCACAGACACGTGCAGAAGCTGACCTTGAGACCCTGTTAAGATTGGCACAGGCCATGGTAGAACCCGAAGCAGGTGACAAGCAGAACATAAGTTTGATGCTCGCTCGTTTGGCAGTCATTGTTGGTGTCGTGTAAGTAATTCTATCACCCCCCCCAAAAAAAAAGGATGGGGGAAGGATAGTTGTAAGAGATATTTCCTTTGCAGATTAGCACTAAACAAGGCCGATCTTTGTTAGGCGAACGCTGCAGTTCACTCAAGGTCGTAAAACTAAGAAAGTCATGCGTCTGCGGGAAGAGGCCGAGGCATTCTATGTCAAGCATTTGGACATGGCTGCTAAAGCTGTCTCAGAAGTAAATCTGCCTAAAGAACAGGGTAAGGTGCAAAAATTTGACGATAGCTTGTGACTCAACTTGACTTGCATGAAACATCACAGATACGATCGCTTTGCTTTCTTGTCAATGCTTGCCAAATATACCAACGGATACAATCAAACAAATGAACCTAGAGGTTAAAAAAAAAAATGACTTGTATTATCGATGCTTTTTTGCTAACTGGCCGTATACACATCCAGATATTGTTGCGTATTTTGATACCTTGCTTGTTAACAAGCGACAATATCTGGAAGGGAGATCAATTCGTTCGATTGTTGAAGGTTACCCCAGACACAGTGGATGAAATAAACGAACTCGCGGAAAAACCTCTTCACAAAGATATTGGCAGAATATCGCGGTCAATAGGCAAGATTATCCAAGTCATGCTAGAAGTTGATCCGAATAATGAAGGTGTTATCCATGAAATGCTTGACAGGTATGTACTTCAATCCTAAACTCCCAATCGTGCTAAAGGTACTTTTTTTCTGTTGTTCAGGCTTGTTGCCTTTTCCTACAACATACTGATCGGCTGGGATCATTTCCTCAATGATAATAAGGAGACTGATATGGATGCTGGTACGATGCAGGATGCAGAAATGAAGCATTATCTAATACCCGTTTACATTGATTCTCATTTTAGAGACCAAAGCAGTCTATGGGAAGATGGATGCTGCTGTTTGGCCTTTATTCAAAACCATGATATTTGCATTCACAGCTATTCTGAAAGCTATTGCTATCGATATACCTAACGGTCAAGGTCTTTTAACCGTCCGCCATGCTGGTAAAACGTCAATACGGATAATAAAGCATTTTTTCTTACTCATGGCTTTTTTCTCGTTTAGCTCAGGACGTTGTTTCTATATACGGGAATTTCCATTTCATTACTGAGCGATTTGGATCTGGATCAGGGTTTAAAGCATACCAAGAAACGTTGACCAATTCGGTTGCTTATCTCTCACATGGTGAAAATGCATGCCAGTTGAACAAGTTGCTTTCCACTGTTTACCAAGAATATGGTAAGTCAAACTTGTTTCTTATAAGTTAGCAGTTTCATGACCTCACGCTCTTGTCTCTGCTTCATCCAGCGTCGCTATCATCGAATGCGGAAGAACAACGTCCTGTGTCGACATTGTCTGTTGCACAGCAAGCACGCCTTACTTTTTTTACCAACTTGATTGAGCAGGTGATGCAACATACTGAGGACAATGTGTTGGAGGATCATATTCTACCTGTTATCTATCCTATTTTATCATGGAAAAAAGTGGAAAACAAGGAGCTCTTTGAAAGTGCACATGCCGCTATTCTTAGTGTCTTCTCGACGCAGAAGCCAGTGGCTAGGGAGGTAGCAGGAGTCTATGCTAAAATTTTGATCGAGGTAAATGCTCCATTTTCCTTTATAGTCGCGTAATGTCGAGACTTATACGATATGATAAGGGATTCCCGGATCCAATGACCCATCATCAATTGCGATTTGCGTATACTACCATGACCCAGTCGCTATGTGAAATGGATGATGCTTTGTCTTGGCTTACTGTTGGTCAGCTTTCAAAGAGGATTGACTCTTTAACGGAAGAAAAAGATATTGTTCTTCGATCTCAATATACAATGACACTTATCGATCTCATGAAACCGCTTTCTCTCGGTCCGTTCTTTGGAGAGATGCTCGAAAAGATTAGGACTTTGGTATTACAGCAGGAGACAGCAGCCATGAAACAAGCCACGATGAAGGTACTGTTCGAAACTGTAAGCGGGCCTGGGATTTCGGATATGCGTCGAGTGGAAGCCGTTGGCTGGTTCTTGGATTTAAAGCGGCAAATATCTCAAGCAGCGAGTATCTAGCCCAACGTTCGTTTATTTTTCTATCGCAACGTTACAAAAACGAAGCGAAACAACCGTAGCTACAGCAACCGCCTGAAGACGATATATTCTAATTACGCCCATCCATGTGCAATATTCGCCTTAACGCATATCTCCTGTTTGCTTTTTCCTCCCCATTTATGACAGTTTGCCGGGTTTATGTTCATTTTATTTCTTGTTAATGCTTCTTTCGTTTTAACAAACGCTCTTGTATTTTCTGAAACTCTTCCTCGCTAGGCTTGTCGTTCTCTGCCGCTGCCCGTTTCCTCTTCTTACCCGCTTTTTCTGCAAT
>JNDQ01000501.1:0-17659 GCA_000696995.1 Apophysomyces elegans B7760
TATCCAACGTCTCAATTATATTGGGATGATGCAGCGTCGATCCAATGCAGAATTCAGCCGTGACTTTCTTGACATAATCTCTTTCACTCTCGTATGGTAAACGCTTTCGAAATTGTTTAACTGCAAACGTTTTCTGGTCCGCCGATCGTCGAATTAATCGTACCGATCCTCCTGCGCCCTTGCCGATATGCCGACCTAATTTCATTTTTTTTTTCGGGGAGATTTGAAAAAGGGAAAATTGATTATTTTTTTTTGTTTTTGTTTTCCAAATCAGCATCCTGCAGCATTTCACAGAAAGGCTTGGCTATTTACCCCATGTGCCATAACGCCCACCAATATCCTGGCGGAATTGATTCGCAAAGGTGTCGGATTTCAATTTTTCGTCGTCCGTCATCTGTACGCTTGAGCATGAAGAACCAGCGGAAGAGGATGCTTGATCAGAAGCAAAAAATCGACGCAAATCGGACCAAACAACAAAGAGATCTTTGCTTGAACGATCTGAATTGGCGGGCTGACGATGAAAATGAGTTTGATGATAGTGTTGATTATATTCTGGCTTTTTGAAAATGAATTGAGACGGTGTACTGGCGCTTGCTGGACGATGCGCCAGGGCAGGGCGAGGAGTATTAGAGGGAAGTGGCGGAGTCGATGTTCCTTCGTTTGATGCGGGTTGCTTTTGTTGTTGCGGAAGGACGGAAGAGGAAGGAGAGGATGTTGAAGTGGAAGGAGAGGGGGGTTTTGAGGACAAGAAGAGCTGAGAACGTGGACGTGGTGGTCTTGAGGCAGCTGATTGTAAACGTTTTGTTAATTCAGAGACGTCAACGGCTGGTTGATCGTGTGCATTGTAGTGGTGATGAACATGACTTGTGGCTGTTGTATGAGTCACCACGGCGGGAGATAGAGTTGGACTCGAAGGAACGGATCGGTCTGGTGTCACCAGATCGTATCGCTGGTTGACAAGATGGATCATTCAGAAGGATATATATGAATGAAGACGAGGAAGAGGAAACAAAGAGTAAGTTGAAGAGGGAAAAAGGAAAAGGGAGAAAAGAAAGAAAAGCGAGGATTTTATTTGATAATCGCCCTTACACTGTTTATCGCACTATCGGGTTGCACACTGAGATGGTCACAGCAGATCAAAAAAAAAAGCCTTTTTTTCGTATTTTCTGAAACACTCATTATCCCCACCAATCAGGACTCTCGATATCGTATCCTTAATGCACTCATCTTTCAGTTGGAGCCTATCGTCAATCACACATGAATCCCGCTGCCGAAAATCTCCGTTCCAAGGTGCCAAAAAAAAAAGCATCCCCCTTTCGGTAGAGAAGAGATCTCTTTCCAACAATGACGGGGTTCAGGGAGACAAAGAAGACGCCTCTCAATTACTTTTAAGGAGTAACAAACAAAAAAAGGAAAAAGAGAAAAGGAAACCTGCATCATTAAAGCCAAAAAGGGTCACTTTTTCATCTTTCAATCTTGTTCTCTTTCTCTCCCTTTTCCTTTCTTCTTTTCTTTTTTTCATAATGATTCGCAACTCCCTTTCGATCGATCTTGTTGAACCCGTGGTCTATTTACGCGGACATCCAAAAGATAAACACACACCCAACTTACTACGAGGCATTATTCGGATTGGTCTGGTACATCCTGTCCACATCGAATCTGTCACAATCCAATTCATTGGAACAGCAAAAACATTATGGCCTGAAGGTAATCCATCCATACCAGCGCAAAGAAGAAGAAGAAGAAAAGAAAGAAATCAGCTTGTGTACCAGTAAGGGTTATTTGCTATTTCTTTTTCTTCTTTTTGTGGGGTTGCCGAGAAAAGAAAAAGAACACTTTGTTTAATGGCTGACGTGGCCCTACCTACCATAAGCTTCCCGACATTGGGATAAACATATCTTGGTCGACTCGGTAATCCCTATATGGCGTCTACCAATCTATGTCAAGAAAGGATCTCACTCTATTCCTTTCGAAATCCTGCTATCCAATGCCCTGTCCGAATCCATCGAATGCGGTCTGGGTACGGTGAGATATAAACTAAGATGTCGTGTTCAACTCAAACCTTGGTCCATATTCGGTGCTTATCTCAAAGCCGATTGCCCTGTAGTCCTCGTACGGCTTCCTTCAGCAGACACCCCACGATGTATCACCCAAACGCATCTCTTAGATGACGACCAATTAGACATTGTTATTGATAGCGCACACATCGCTCCCGGAATCCCTCTCTCCTTATCCATTCGCTTTTCTCGGCCGGGGTTCTCAATAGATCAACTCATTGTAAAACTTATTGAACGCCAAAAATTCCACGCACCATCTAAACACACAACAAGGATTCTGCATCATGAAATAACGCTCGACTCCTCTGAGCCGCCCGCCCTAGTGGATAAGGAGGAAATCCGCGCCGTCTATGCCATCCCAGATAAACAGACCCTATTGGTGCATCCTTCGACAACCAATCGTAATATCCGCGTTCGTCACTGGATCCAGGTCTCATTACAATTACTATTACCTGAAAACGCAAAAAGGGAAATTCTGTTGGACGCTCCTATCACCGTTTTGGAGAATTCAATCGACGATTACATGACCTTGCCAGTCTATCAGCAGATAGACAATACCCACACCCATTTTGCCCAGGACACTACCCGGCCTGCTTTACGAATGCCTTCTTTCTGGCTAAAATGGTTTCAGCAGCGCTATTTGTCTAAGCACGATCGTGCTCCACCTAAATATAATATGGCTTCATAAAAGTTTGATATAGACAGTATAAATAAAAAGGAAGGTTGCACATATGCAAGATTTAAAATGGCATGCAGCGAGGCTGCAAATAACAACCTCAACCATACCAATGAAGTTACCTTTGAGGGAAACAAATCAAACGAATAATGTTAGAGGAAAAAGACATACAAACAAGGGAAATAATTCATTCGTGTTGGTAGCAAACAAACAGTGAATAATTCGAAATCCATGGCAAAGGTATAATAAAGTTATGCGAGGAAAAACTAAAAAGCCATGTAAGAATAAAGGGTAACTGGCACTGATAGTTGATCCCAGTACGAACTCGTTAAAAAGTAGTGGGTAAGAATGAATTCATATAGGAAGACAAATACTGGGGCGAGCAACTTTTACATGGTTGATCTTTTGGTTATGTAGATACCACTATTCGACATATGAAGATTTGCCATAGAGTAGCGATAAACAGACGTATCCAGCTTCTCTGAGTAGCCTAGAGGTTCAAGACAATGCTACCATCCCGATACACAGCCATTTTCTTTTGGCATTTGCTAGCGTGCTTTGGGCCATGCGTACATGTCCCTTAAAATGAATAATTACAGTAGTTGTGGTAAAAGGTTTCGCTTTTAACCGCCTCATATTCCGCTAAGGATGTTCCGAACATTGATATATCACTTGGGACAATGATTGAATAAATTCCTCATCGTTCCTATTCGTTGATCTAGTTGGTGATTCGCTTGGCACTTGCATATTGAATATATTTCCCTTTGTTTCGAACTGGTTAATACACCATTTACCTAAAACGCCTTTAACTCATTATCTCGTGCCAGCTATCGCACGTTCACATCCGTACTGACTTGGACCTTATACCTATCATTCAGGTACTAATCATGAGCCTCTTGGATCCTCTAACACACGAAACGTTGCACATTTTAATCGTTTGTTTCTTTTTGCCTTACAATAGAATAAAACTCAAACACCATTGCTAATGCATGGGTTAAGTATTAAAAACCTGTAAAGTTTTATATGTAGAGAAAGTCTCCTATACGAGCATAGACATTCTAATGCTGCGCAACTAGATTTTTTTTTTTTGATTTGTTCTACGCCTCCAGTCCATTTTTCATAGTTCTTATCCACCCATACAACTAACATATAGTTATTCGATAATCACTAGAAAAACAGATAGGTAACGATAAAAACCAAAACCGCCACAATCAGCACAACTTGAGGTGGATAGCCTTCTGTCACTCGAGGTTTTTCGAGTTCAGCCAGACGTTGATGCACAGCATCCAGAGGCTGAACTGTCGGGGCCAGTGTGCGCGAGGTTGCGTAAGCCTTTTCATGCAAACGAAGACCATTTGCGCGCTTTTCCTGCTCTTCCTTTTGTGCCGTTAACTGGCTTTGTAGCTGAGTGATGGTATCCTGCGCACGCTTCAGTTCGCGCGCCAATTCGTCTCTGGTAGTAACTTGTATGGACTGTTGTCGTTGTGGCACGGGAGAAGGGGGTACAGGTGCAGTGATGCCAACAGGCGCTTCATTAGCAAAGTCGTTGTTTTGACGGTTCAATGTTTGTGTAGTCAATTCAGGCTACGTTTTTTGTACAGAAAAATAAAAAACGAAAAGGAAATAAGTCTATGCAAACCTCATGATATGCAAAACCCATCTCATCTTCGATTTTATCCCTTTTTCATTACCTCATTTACAGGCTCGTCAGGAGGTAGGTAAACGCACTTAATCTTTTGCTGGCGAATACTATCTCTATCTTCACTCTCCACATGCGACCACTGTTGAAATAGATATCAGGATTTAGGTGAGCAAAAAGAGCCAACATGACACTCCTTCTCTCTCAAAGTTTCATTTGCTTACCATATCTGAAATGGACATCGATTGATACTCCGGCTTGATTATAGCTGTTTGAACAAGAAATTTGTCCTTGCACTTAAAATCGGCCGGCGGTTCGTTGGGTAGCGGTTGAAGAATAACTGTATGTTCACACCAACATGGCGTTGATTGCATTATAAGCACATTCAAATTTATTCAACGGTTCAGTTTACCATGAACTTCCACTTGAGAGTTTGGCTCAATCCTTCCTGCATTGGGTCGTACGCAATATTGCTTGGGCGCTGTTGTTTTCACTTTAAACGTGCGGGGTTCGGGATGTGGGTTTTTAACGACCAAGATTTCATCACTGCTCCGTGTCAAAGGGCCTAACACACACAACTTCTTTTCAGTAACATCGCATTAAACTAGGTTATACGAACGAGAAAAGGTCAGTTGTGTCGAGGGTTCAATGACGACAGACATGGGTTTCGAGTATGTTAAGAATGAGGGAAGCAAAAAGAAGAGACCGCAATATCTTTATTCCTCTAAGAGAGTCTTGATATCGATTCGAAGCCCCGACAAGGGGCTACCAATCGCGACATAGTTTGCTTGTGTGGCAAGAATAGGCTTTACGACCTGTGCTCGTGCCACAACCACGAAACACTAAAAGGTTGCCTTTTTAAATATACCCAGAGCAATCGCACCCATCACTTGGTGTCTACTGGGACAGCCAAATGCCTTATTCTCAAAAGCGTCCAACATGCATTGGTAATTACCGCTATCTTTGACTGATATTACCTCCTTAAAGCTACAATGCGTAGCGATAGAGAATGCTTTATAGCAACCAAGTTAGAAAGCATAGCATGTCTCTTGTGTAAACTTCTTTCCGAACAAGAATCGTTATAGGCAAGCTGTCCCACTTCGCCGGGTTAAGAAGCCCATGTCTATTTTCTAAGGCTTCTTGGGAATACGATCAATGGATCCATGCTGTATATGCATGCTGTCCATTGTATACCTTTCTTTTTGCAGTGAAATGCATTAATGCCTAGATTTTTGTTCTGAATATCTAGTTGGCAAGAGTGGTGTAATTAACTGTATTGCGGGAATTTCTTTTGAATCATCATTGATAGACGCTTCTTGCGTAAATAGACATTCCCATCATTTTACTGTAGGATCATTATGGATTGCTCACGCAAAAGTTAAAGGTAGGTTCATATTAGTATTAAATATCTGACGCTCTGATAGGAATAGTCTTTTCCCTGGCTTGACGTCCATGAGAAAATGTTCAACACTATCATCCGATTAAGACACCGCCACAATTTCATGCCAAAGTGCAGAGGCTATTCACAGCAAACAAAAAAAAAAGATGATATCATTTTCGACTGCCGGCATTAAATTTACTTTGTCCGAAAAAATAACCTTTGACTTGTGTAGAAACACTCGGCTTGCTTCCAAGCTTAAGACAGCCATTGCATTCCTATGCTAAAAGAAAGACGAAGTCTCATAGCACTATAGAAATATGTAAGGCTAAAGAAGCATCTAGGTGGCCCAGAGATGCCTTAGTTCCCTATATATCGTATGATGAAATATACTTCATGCTGTAGCTGTCGCCGCGTGGATCAGAGTTGCCAAAAGAAGTCACCGAGGCATAAAACACAAAGGAAAAGCGTTCTCTATTTCTGTCTTTCCTTTTTCCCAAGTTTCACTACTTTACAGTTTTTCTTGCTTTAATTATGCTGCAAGGACTCTCTCATTTTGTGCTTCATGCTACGACATCGGAAGAGTATGAGGGAGCAAGAGAATTTTACAAAGCCTTTGGATTTAAAGTGATCACCAACAATGAGTTACCCGAGAATGAGACCTGGCTAAACCTTGAGGTAAACCAAGAGGCGCAAGCAACGGATATCTCTCTCAGGTTGGTATTCCACCCAGAAGCAAGCAGAAAAGAACAGCCTTCTGCAGATGAGGACTGGTCCCTCTCTGCGATAGGAATTGTCTTGCTAGTAACGGATGTGGAGGTAAGTGCCCGACCCTCAAGGGCCAGGTTGGAATTATTCGGATTGAAACTTAAAAAAACCGCCGATAGTTAGTCAAAACTCAGCTAGAGGGCCTGGGTGCTTTGTACCAGGACCAGTCGGACACCACCACCGGAGAGAACAGAGCCGTAGAGCTCTATGCTTTAGATCCGCTCAACAATGTAATTATCTTCACAACCCAACCAGCACTTCCAAATATCTTGGCTCAGCTGCAGACAGCCACTAAAGAGACCGTACCCACTCCTACACGTCGTAAGATTGGCGTCCTCACTTCCGGAGGGGATGCACCTGGCATGAATGCATGTGTGCGAGCCGTGGTACGCTATGGTATTACGAAAGGGTGCGATGTGTATGCAGTCTATGAAGGCTACCAAGGTATTGCCTGAAGAGTCAAGCATTTTTCCTTTGAATAACTTATTTAGCCCACAGGTCTTGTGGATGGCGGTGATCGCATTCGTAAAATGGATTGGAAGAGTGTGCGCGGCTGGCTGGCTGTGGTAAGTAATGAATCAGCCCTTTTTCTTCTTTCTTGCTTCGATAGTAACCTTCATCTAATGGTACTTATTTGCCTATTAGGGTGGCACGAATATAGGAACTGCGAGATGTATGGCTTTTAAAACGCGTGAAGGCCGTCTGAAGGCTGCCGAAAACCTTGTTAAGAAAGGCATCGACGCTCTGATCGTCTGTGGTGGTGATGGTTCGCTTACAGGCGCTGATGTCTTTCGATCTGAATGGCCCAGTTTACTTACGGAATTGAAGGAAACGGGCAGAATTACAGAAGAAGAAAGCACATCGTGCCGGGACCTGACTGTTGTCGGCTTGGTCGGCTCCATTGACAACGACATGTCGAGTACGGACATCACCATTGGCAGTGTCACATCACTTCACAGGATATGCGAAAGTGTAGACTCTATTGGCACCACGGCCTTATCACACTCCCGTGCTTTTGTTGTCGAAGTGATGGGTCGTCACTGTGGCTGGCTTGCTCTTATGGCGGGTATTGCTACGGGAGCCGACTTTATCTTTATACCGGAACGACCACCAACGGAAGATGACTGGGAATCCGTCATGTGCTCTGTCGCTCATAGACATCGTCAACTTGGGAAACGTAAGACAGTAATCATTGTAGCTGAAGGAGCTATCGACAAGTACCTTAACCCCATCCGAGCCGAACATATCAAAAATGTCCTGACCGAGCGTCTTGGTTTGGATACACGAGTCACTACACTTGGACATACTCAGCGAGGAGGATCACCTGCTGCTTTTGATCGTATTCTGGCTACTATTCAAAGTGTAGAAGCCGTCGAAGCCGTGTTGCAGGCAACAAGGGACACACCATCGCCTCTCATTGGTTTGAGTAGCAATAGGGTAACATGCGGGCCTCTTATGAAGGCTGTTGAGCTTACCCATGAAGTGGCAAAAGCAATCAGTGAGAAAAACTTTGCCCGAGCTATGGAACTACGGGACCCTCAGTTTGCCGAAGAATTTGAAGCGTTCAACGCAAGCACCATCTTGGACGATGGATCTGTGCAGTTGCCTGCCCATAAACAGCTTCGTATAGCGATTTTGCACGTAGGAGCACCGGCTGGTGGAATGAATGCGGCAACCCGGACAGCTGTACGCTACGCCCTTAACCGTGGACACAAGCCGCTGGTCGTCTACAATGGATTCCCAGGACTTATTCGCGGGTCCATTGAAGATGTCACATGGTTTAGTGTGGATGGCTGGACCTCGCGTGGTGGATCGGAACTTGGCACAAACCGTGCTGTCCCTGGAGAAAAAGATGTGGATATGGGCATGGTAGCCTATCAACTTCAGAACTATAATATCCAAGCTCTAATGATTATTGGTGGATTTGAAGCCTTCAGTGCTTTGGTCAATCTTGAAGCTGCACGCGAAAAGTACCCCTCCTTCTGTATCCCTATTTGTCAAATACCAGCGACCATTTCCAACAATGTCCCTGGCACTGACTATTCACTTGGCTCTGATACCTCATTGAATGCTATTGTTGCTTCCTGCGACTCTATTATTCAGTCTGCCCGGTCTTCCCGACGTCGCGTGTTTGTAGTGGAAGTCCAAGGAGGCAAATCAGGCTATTTAGCGGTCGAAGCTGGTCTGGCCACCGGAGCGAACACAATCTATATCCCTGAAGAAGGTATCTCGTTGTCACGACTGCAATCGGATGTCCAGCATTTGATTGCTCTGTATTTGGACGACGACGCCGATAAATCCGAAGGAAGAATCATCCTTCGAAATGAGACAGTGAGTAACACGTACACCACGGAAGTGATCAGCAGCATCATCAAGGACGAAGGACATGCTTTGTTTGATTCTCGTACTGCTATTCTCGGGCATATCCAGCAAGGCAACGTACCCTCACCTTTGGATCGAATTCGAGCCACACGTTTGGCAATGCGTGCGGTTCAGTTTATGGAACATCATTCAGCAGAAGCGTGCGATCAAGCCCATCATGCCCGAAGGGACGCACCCATTGAACTGACTCGCTCTGTCGAATCAGCAGCTGTGATCGGACTTTCTGGCGCTGATGTCTCTTTTCTTTCTGTGCAAGAGTTGCTTCCAATGACAGATTCCAAGAATCGCAAACCCAAAGCAGCGTGGTGGTACAAACATAGACCTTTCGTCGACCTTTTGGCAGGAAGAGGTCTTTTTGCGAATCAGAATTCGGAAAAGCAGAATTGAAAAAAGAAATGCAATCAAATTGACATTGTAAATAAGAAAAATTCATAGTAACACATGGTTTTAATTGCTTAAAGTATAAGAACTTTGTAATTCTGTAAGTCTAATAAGCACACCGTTGCCATTTTTTTTTGGTGTCCCCTATGGTTGTCCAATGATGGAGGTATACCTTCTTGAGATTGCACATGGAAAGTTCCAAGCAAAAATGTGATGTATATTTTTTAATGCTGTGTAACGATAGAATCCAGTAACAGTAAGAAAAAGGGAATTGGGCCATGGCACGTCAAAACATAGAAGTAAAGGAGCAATGCTTGATGACTAGTTCTAAGCTTGTTTATCAAATTGGCCGATCATTGTTGTCGCTCCTGTAATTTTGCCTGACAATAATAGCTTAAGCAGCACGGATACATTCAATGCACAATAATAGCTCAACTTAGATATTCCTTAGGAGCATGTCATTCGTGTTATCTTAACGCATTTGTGCCCTGCAGTCTCATTGAAAACTACAGCTCATTCACTACCACTACTAGATCCAGAAAGATTTTCTTCCTCATCGTCCTCGTCTACTCCATCAATACGGTCAGCAAATGATACTTGCAAGGTGAAAAGAGCTGAGATCACACTTACGAAATAGCGCACGCAAAGACATGGGACCACCTCCGCCTGCCCCACGGCCAGGGGTAGGTGTATTTCGTGATGGATTTTCTAATGGAGATTTCCGCAGTCGTCCAGGTGAACTGGAAGAGCCAAACACCTGCGGTGACAGTGATTCTGGTGGGGCCGTGGATGAGCCTTCTTTGGAAAGACTTCGAGAGATATCTTCGGCCAAGGTATCAAAATCATCCTCATCGTCATCATCATCGTCGTTGTCGTCGTCCTCCCCACTGCTGCTTCCACTTGAACTATCGCTATCGTTATCTGATCCACTGCTAGACGAAGACCCGGAACTGCCAGATGAGGAACCAGAAGATGATTCATCCTCTGACTCGGACGATCCTGCCGCAGGATGACGTGACGTTGCTGGTGGATGTTGTGGTGCTGGTGTAGGGAGATGCAGCGAGGGCACTGCTAATGTGGGTGGTAAGGGTACAGCGGGTGATACTGTTGGAGGTGTAGAATGTAAATGAGGAGAGTGATTCGTTGTGCTTGGTTCTATATGCCGTATGGGAGCCGATGCCATTTTGTATTTCCGTCGTTTTGCTCCGTTGGATGCTTGTAATGCCGGGGATGAGGTGCTGCTACTGCTGCCGCTCATCGGTGGAAGGGCGTAAGGTGTGGTCTGTGTCGGAGGCGGAACGCTGCTACTTCCACCCATGGACGAACGGTAGGCAGTTGGAGTAACTTCCTCAAATATATCTTCTTCCGTCGACTTGTGTTTTGTGGTATTGCTGCTGCTGACAATTTCTCCTTCCTCTTGGTCATCTTCGTCGTCGTCATTACCCAAAATTTCGTCCATATCTTTCGAGATGTCCAGATCGAAATCGTCCGACGATGACTCCTGAACCGTGTTCGTCGGAGTGGTCGATATCTGCGACGCTTGCCTTGGGGGAAGCGCCAAGTTCTCCAGAGGAGTCATTGCCTTCTCTGGTTTCGCCGCTGATTCACGAGCATTTTGATCATGGAGTCGTCGTTTCAATGTCTTTTTCATCGTAAATCGCATTGTTTGGCGTTCTAATACAAAACTCTACATGCAATGATAGCCTTTTTGTTAGCATGTGTTGCATTCTCGTTTGTTCGCATTTCTTCTTTCAAAACCTGTGTTTCTTCATCGTAAATCAGCAGACATTCAAAATCCTGGTTATTCCCGGGTACAGCTTCATAATTTGATACTGAACCCCCGGACTTTAAGGAGCGATATTCAGTTATTTTCGCTTGCCAAAAGACGACCAAACCTGTAAAGGACTCCATTCCATGTGCTGTATATCGTTTTCCTCATACATAGAGGCTCGTCTTGCTGGAAGGTTTTCTTCTTCAATGGGTGAACCAACTGCAGGAAGAAGGAGAAGCGTTTAGTCTATACGGCATTCTACTCTTTTATTGCGACAGTGTGTTTACATCGCAGGGTATAGAACTGTGGGTTGCCATGTTGATCGGGTTGTTGAAAGGTCTTTCCCAGAGTAATGGTATATGAGCCAGCAGGAGCAAACTCACGCTGCATAGTTGTGTATGTGTATAAATATGTATATGGAGGATGAAGTAACAAAATGTAACAAAATGGAGCACGGCAAAGCAAGCCCTTTCTCGATCGGCTCACTATGGGAAAAAGAGTCACGGACACTCCGACAACCTGCACATGGTTTACTAATTTTCAAGATCTTTAAAGCGATATATAAGGATTCATACTTGCGTATGGTGCTCTTACAAGAAACTGTCAATGGAATGTTAGCTAATACTTGCTCTAAAATAAGACGTTTCTTTCTTAGTTTAGCTAATTTAATTTCCAAATTTTTCTATTGTTCCTAAAGCACACGAATCGAGCGTTGAGCATGACATTTCCAGTTATCCCGGCCTGTTTCGGGAAATACATCCGATTTGGATAATTCTAGATATAGACGGTTGGATGCTGTAAGAAGTGGTGCAGCAGCTATGGAAGAGGTAGATGCAGGCTTATTAGATGAAGATATTGCAAAAGTGTTCGATGTATAAGGGTGCCATTAAGTACTCAATGTCTAGATCATACATCGTGCTTCAAATAGCTTCAGCTGACAGACTATTCACGACGAACAGTCCGTTGTGGTCGTTAATAAATTTTGGCGCTTCTTGTCGAATTTGTAGTGTACGAAACACGTAGAAACACTCGGGGCTGAACTCCATCTTTCATCTTGGTACACGACACTGTTAAGTGCCAAGGTGCATTTGGTAGACACTACTAAATAACGGGCATCCCTTTCTCTGTCATGTTATGCATAGCGTCTATTTCATATTCGTGAAATGAACAAACAGCACCTATGGATTCAAAAACATGTGAATGGAAGATGAGCTACATTATACTGACCGACCTCACTTGGATATCTTTCTTCACGATGTATTCATCACATGGAACTCATAATGGAGTTTCGACATGGCGAACGCTACGCGTGGATACTTTTCGCTCAAAACAAGGGAACCTTAACGAAAGCTAACAGTTAGGCTTTGCGCAGCCAACCCAGTGTGGTGGATTGTCCATTTTCTTACAGGATCAAACCAAATAAACATACAAAGACTCGTACGGCGTAAGGCATCGCCGGATTGTAGTCAACCTAATGGCAAAGTGAAAAGAATGGTAAGAAGGTTACATGCAGCAAGCATTATGATAAAATGGGCTTTTGCTTCTATTTTCCAGAGCTTTTGTGTCGGCTTCTCTGGAAAATTGTTAGCAATGGCGGATATGATATCCAACACTTGTAGCAATTGTGGCTCAGGCTCCCCATGACACTCAAGCAACTCGATTTTCTTCTTGCACACGGCGATATCTAGCAGTTTCTTATTCAGTTTCCCATCTTCACCTCGGCATCGCTATGAAGATATAGTATTGCCCAGAACAATCTTGTAAGCCGCATTTGAAGAAGTTAGAGCATACCTCTATGACTTCTGAAAAGATTCTCTTTGATTCCGCTTTCAAACCTCTAGGCAAATGTGGTTTGATCGCAGATGCGGATTCCCAAAGCTGCGGGTCCCTCATCATATGCTTATAGACTTTACGGACTGACGGATTCAAACAGTATAACACTCTTGATAATGCCATTCTAATACACTGATAAGTCTGCTTGTCAATAGCACAGAATTTACGGATTTTCGTACTTGAGAGCCACCATAACTGATGTTTCTTCCAAATTACAAGATAGAAGCTGTGCAGCCAAAAGATCTAGTCGCTCGCCGAGAGATTGTGGATTGAAAGCCTTGATATAGGATTGCAGCTGTGCTGCTTCATCCATCATGAGACTTCCATTTTTCAGCTGGTTTTAAGAGTTGAATTTCATAAAAACTTGCTACTTTGGCTTGATTTCAAGACCTACTGTATTTGTCGCCAACTGGAACACCTTCTCTCGAAAATCCTTTGCCCTAATATTCGTTGTCGTAGCGGTTTCCATAGGTGGTCTCAGTGGAAGGTCGTCATCATCGTTGGTTTCCTGGTCTTGGCCATCAGCTTCGTTATTTGGAGATTAATTTTAATTAAGCGACAAGTGTGTTAGATTTAATCCTTCGCTACCTTTACCTTTATCTGGTTCCTCCCCTTCTTCCTGTTGTCCAATCAATCGTTGCGAACCAGGACGGCTCTGACGTACGATAGTGTCGTTTTCTCGATCCTACACAGATTGTTGATGGTCATCGATGTCATCAAAGTGTACCTAGTTTTTTTCTCAACTTTTAATAAGCTAACTATGCATCGAAAAACTATATGCATACGCGCGCTCACAACTTACGCTTGTGTCCAAGGGTGGCGTTGCTATCACTTTGCTGCTCTGGTCTTGTATCAGCACTTGAAATGGAAATAACGTTGTTGTTGCCATAGTTGACCACTGAGGATGGTCCTTGATTGATATGATAAATTGTTGACGAATGAGCACGTGAAGAATCTGTGGCAAGCTACAAAGGGACAATTAGAACGTTAGCACAGTGTTTTCGTGATAGCGTTTTGTTCGTATTAAATCTTTAACAGCTTTTCGTACTTTTTCCATGAAATTGTCAATCTTGTGCTTGATGTATGGTGGGTTGTCTTGTTATCCTTTATTTGTGCCAGACATAGTTTATAAGCAGCAATCAATGTCTTTTTTGATGGAGGAACCGGCAACGCTTGGAAATGATGTTCAACTTCGTCCAATCTTTGAGAGATTTTTGAGAGAAAAATAGCAAATACTAGTATTTGCCACTATAATGATGTTTGTAATTGTCACTGTTCATGTGTTATGATAAAAGGAAAAGGGAGTAAAAGGAAAGTGATCACTGCCTACAGTAGGATTTTGCGCCTTCATAGCTCTGCCGTTTGCGTATATTTTTGATAGTCATGCGTAAGTCCCAGAAATGAATTGACAGTCACATAGGAGAAAATTGAGCCAATAGATTTTCCCATAAACAAGGGTCCTATAGGTTGTTGTTTCTACTGGACCATCTCGAACTGACTTGATGTTGGGTATGAAGACAACACGACAATAGGATAGCGTATACCTTTGGGATATTGCTGTGGTATATGCTTCTGGTCAGATTGACTCCTTGTAGCTTGATCGGTTTCCCATGCCGACGACAATAGCGTTCCTTTTGGTTCTTCTTCTCACAACCAACCATTGGACGTGGCTCAAGGATCAATATTGTTTTCTGTATATTCCGAGTGCATGCTCTTCTATATTCTTTTACTGTTTTCAAGAGCGGGTGAAGTCCTTTTCTGTCGAGGACGACGCCCAATCACAAGCTTTTCGACCGAGATCACATTTGACAAGCGACCGAGTCTCTAGCACTAGCTTTCCTCAAAATGATATTTTATGTTTGTTTACTGCTCTCCATTGTTTTCTTGTTAATGGCAATCATCCTTTTTATGTGATGCGTTATATCGCGAACTTTCTAATAAATAATAGACTAAACATTTATCCAATTACAATCATAGCTTTATAAGATTTGGCGAGTAATGTGATGTTGGGCGAACTTTCCAGCTGGTGATCACCATCAATAACGAACTCATGTTTTTGAAAAATACGCGATTAACCAAAGATCATTTAAAACATGCAGAAATTTGATGGTACAGCTGTGAAACTTAGGTTGGGCCAGATTAGGGAAAAGTGGGCCAAGGTGGTGGACGTGGGCCATGGGCATTGTTAAACGTATCGTTTTTATAAATCTAGTTTAAGCTTTGGAAGTGGAGAGCGGTCACCATTCTTCGCCTTCTTTCGATGTTTGTTTCTGTAGCATCCTTAAAAACGCGCTTAATCGCATTCCCAGGGATAGCATAAATGATCATTTACGCACTTACTACTTGTAGGTGTCTCTGCCATAAGACTAATCACATGATTCCTTCGATAAAAACAATTGTTCTAGCCTGACGAAAAATACAGCGAATGGCATTTTTCAGTCTAAAAAAATTACTCGTCGTCACACTCATCTTCGATGTCAAGTCTAACAGTCACCAATCCGACTTTGGCGATGTCGAGATGGTGTCAAGTAAATACTTGGTGAGGTGTTGATTTCTGTTATCGTAGAAGTTGCAAGAATGCACGAAAAAAATTTAGCTTGTTCATGCTTTCGAAGTGCTGGCAAAATAATTTACTTGAGAAGTAGATGGTGATTGCGCCAGGCGTAGAGACAATCCAAGATATCAATAAAGGATCGCAACTCGTCAAGATATGTGGGCATTTGGAGGGTAGAAAGAGTATGGGTTACAAATATGTCATCTAGTCGTTTGACAGCAAACATATAGCCCATGGAGCCAGCCCAATCCCTGCCTACTGAAAACACATGATCATCATCCACTTCGCTAATGGGAAGATCCAAGAGGTTCGTCAAAATAGCTTTATTTATCCTAATATTCTTGGCTTGCTGCTGCAAGCACTTGGCACCTGGAGTCTTGATCCGCTTCCATTCACTTGTGGACAATTCCATATTCTTGTTTGTAAGGATCAAATCAATGCGTCGATCAAAGCCATTATTAAGCGGGATACTGGAGCCATAGATTTTTTCCTGATTTTTTGCGACGAACTTGGAAGCTTTGCACGTGCTTTCACCATCCAAACGTCCGGCATGGTATTATCTGGGATTTCATCAAGAATCTTTGTGAGTTTGCGATACGATGTCAATTCACTTTCGTCATTATCACAGCGAGAGGCTAAGTCAGATAGACAGTGTTTGGCCAAGATGTCAATAATCTCCAAGACTTGCAACGCATTTGTCTGGACCGATTCCAGCAATAATACCTTTTCCATGACAATAGCGATTCGCAACTGCTTTTGTCTAATTTGCCTTTGGTGGCGCCTTTGGCCATTATCGTTTGGTATAGCTTTTTCGAAGATGACATCTTTGCGCACAAAGTAGTGTTGATCCTGCCCAAATTTTCCTCAGAATCGATCGTCGCGATATCGACAGAAGACGGATGCTACTTGACCATTGACAGTATCAACTGTCCGTGACAGTGAAAGCTTCAACGCATTGACTTGAGGGCCTGATGTAGGGCGGCTGAACCGGTGGAGCACAGTTTTTGAGAAGTCTAAGTGCGAGCCAAAATGACAAAGTTGTATCGAGCCATCGGATGGCGAAGTCACGAAGATTCGGAGCTGTTTTTGGCGGAGTCTGCCGTTGGGTAGCAGCGGAGCCTCAGGAAGGTCTACTAGCAATTGAATAGCGAAAAACCTTCAGATAATAAAAAAAGGGAGTTTCCCAGTTAAAGAGTTAGAAGTGTGTTAAGACAAGCAAAGCAAAGAAAGCTGCATAGGACTTTTCCCGTGATCTTCACCCTTAGTTAACCTAAAGTCACGTAGGTTCTGAGAAATTATGATTTGGTACTTATATAAAAAAGAGTAGGCCGTCACAACACACACACTAGAAAATGCACTCGAGAAATCAATTAGCGTGACATCACCTTGGCTGACCTCACAAACTGTAAGTCACTCCCGGGCGTCGCGAACTCCCCTCAAGATATTTAAATAAATTAAGAAACCAAATAAATATTAGATATTATTCCAATATTCTGGTTCTCGTTGTTGCCGATATCGGTGTTACTCTCTGCCTTTTTTTTATCTATAGCTCTTATTGCTCTCTATTAAGACAATTGTTCGATTATCTGTGAGACGATCCGGAGCAGGAATATAGCCGACATACGTCACCCAAAGTCACGCCTGCAACATGAATTATTTACTTAGTGTATGTACCCACCCACCGCCACCCTGTACCATCATCATTTTCGGTTATAGTTCCGACAAAGTGGTGGGCGCGTGCTTAGGGCACGTGGCCAAATGGGTATCTGGTAGACACTACTAAATAACGGGCATCCTTTCTCTGTCATGTTATGCATAGCGTCTATTTCATATTCGTGAAATGAACAAACAGCACCTATGGATTCAAAAACATGTGAATGGAAGATGAGCTACATTATACTGACCGACCTCACTTGGATATCTTTCTTCACGATGTATTCATCACATGGAACTCATAATGGAGTTTCGACATGGCGAACGCTACGCGTGGATACTTTTCGCTCAAAACAAGGGAACCTTAACGAAAGCTAACAGTTAGGCTTTGCGCAGCCAACCCAGTGTGGTGGATTGTCCATTTTCTTACAGGATCAAACCAAATAAACATACAAAGACTCGTACGGCGTAAGGCATCGCCGGATTGTAGTCAACCTAATGGCAAAGTGAAAAGAATGGTAAGAAGGTTACATGCAGCAAGCATTATGATAAAATGGGCTTTTGCTT
>JNDQ01000510.1:0-13591 GCA_000696995.1 Apophysomyces elegans B7760
CTAATATAAAAACTGGTAAGTCTATTATTAAACCTATCTGCAATCCAACCTACCTGCCAAAGTACTTGTTAAGGCCTTTCACAGGCTCTCCCTTCACAACACTATACTCGCTATAATGCTTTGTTTGTAAATGTAGTAGTGATTGTTTTGTACTGCCATCATGACACTTGACGAAGAAATTTGTTTTTGCTAATTGCTTTTGTAAGAACCCAAGAGCATGCTAGTAATTGTAAGTATACCTCTTACATAAAATGTATTTGGCATGTTTGGTTTCATTTGTCCATTCGGCTTTTCTAAAAAACTTCCAGACAATGCTTGTTGTTTGTCTTTGTCTTTTTGCAGCGCTTGTTGACGTAGAGGATTCAGAAAGAGTAGTGTTGTGCATGTCATCAGTTAGAGTACTTGCATGTCTTTTTAATGAGGCCACATCGTTTGTTGAACTGACTTCATCAAATGATATCTTAGCAGTTACATTCAAGGAAAAGTGAAAAGAGAGAGAGAGAAAAAAAGAAAACTAAAACTAAAATGAATATAAAAAGAAAATGAAAAGAAAGAAGAGAAAGACCACTATATCTTTGCTGTAACCTGAAAGCAAAGAAAAGAAAAAAGGAAAAGACTACTGTGTCTTCATGAATACTTGCAGAGGAAAATGAGAAGATAAAGGATGATAGTAAGAGAAACCAGAGTGAAACGCCATATATAAGTAAAAATTTTCTCACAGTCACAAGGTACGCTTATACTGATTTAGCTTAAATGTTTGTTTACTAACAGCCTCTATATAGATAAATGGGCAAACGGGCAAATGGGCAAACGGGCAAATGGGCAAACAGGGCAAATGGGCAAATGGGCAAATGGGGCAAACAGGCAAACAGGCAAACAGGCAAACAGGCAAATGGGCAAATGGGCAAATGGGCAAACGGGTAGATAATTAGATAGTCGGGTGGGCTGCATTTATTAGGTAGTTAAGTGGGCTATAAACTGGTTGGGCCCTAATTGGGCGGGCCATAACTGGGCTGGGCCACTATGTCAACCCATAACCCACTGGGCCACCATATCTGGGCCACTTCTTGGACTGATGCCTGGCGGTCTAGTGATATATGGGCTGGGTCCCAGGTCATTCCAGCCCAGTTACAAGCCCTATGCATTATGAATCAGTTATTTAACATTGGGATCAATGTTTGAAATCAATTGAGCAATAAGTTTTGTCGGGAATCGGGTCAAGCATCGCTTTAGTTGACTGGGCTTTGGGCCAAGGTTGGGCCCAACTATAATGGCCCAGCGGGTCATGGGTCTATACTTTGACCCAGCCCACTTAGACCCGCCCACTTAAGGCCCATCTCAATTAAGGCCCACCCATTTATGACCCACCCATTTCAAGCTCTATTGCCATTTGGTACCAGATTCAATTTCTCTGCCAAGGATCAACTAATGACAGAAACACTGGCGTCAGAATTGAATACAGCTTGTAATATTGTATCACCAATAGTAATAGGCGCTTTTAGAGGCTTGCTTGTTTGCATTCGGTTATAGTCATAAAGATATGTATAAACTGTATCATCACTTTGGTACCCTACTGAATCGCTATCATAGTCATCATCTGTACCAACAGTGCTTTTATCTGATACATCAAGCCAAGAATCATCGTCTGAATCACCATAAGAATCGCTATGTAAGGATTCTGCTGCATAAACTTCATTGACCTTATTTGCAAATACTGCTTTTGGCTTAATCTTTCGACTATAAAGATATCTCAAGCTGTCTCAGATATCCGCATATGCCTTCTTATCAAGGGCAACCCAGTCTGCCAAAGTAAGACTGGAATTGACCTTGCTTAACTGCTGCCAGATATCTCACTTGGGAATATTTACTAGAATGCATCAAGGTGGTTTACAGACACATTTCAGTTTTCTATCTGGCTTTTCTTGTGATTACTCAACCATCATTGGTTGTAAAGCTGCCCCACTAGGACCAGCTGTTGTCTTTGCCTGCTGTTTGGTCTCTGGCCCTGGAAGTATCATTGTTTCCACTTGAGATTGCGTGCGTTTGGTGAAGATTTCTTCCCCTTAGATCAGATTGACGGTTAGCTTATCAGATTTCTTCTTTTGTAGAGGACTTGTCAAATTTGATTGGACACCAGTTGCCTCCTCTACTGATGCCTGTTGACTTTTCCTAAGAGATACGTTTTTATTTTTTAGAATTTAGAAAAAAATAAATATATAAATAAGAAAAAGGAATTTTAAGTAACTATTTTAATTTATAATAGAAATAAAACTGTTATTATCTTAAATGTTATAATATGATTAAAAAATAAAGAAATAAGAAATTAAAATATAAAAGGAAATTAAGAAATAAAAGGAAAATACTTAAATTATTATATATAAAATCGTTTCTCTAAAGTTTGATCTTGTTTCTTAAGACTGGGACAATCACTGGACTTGTGGCCCCACTCCCTGCAGTTCCAGCATTCTATACTGCTTGGAGGGTTTTTCTTGTTCTGCTTTCCTTTGACCAAGTAGATATGGATAGCATGAATTCCTTCAATTAGTTCACTGATAGAATGGGAAAGCAAATCACTTGCAACACTTCCTGAACCTGAAGCTATTAGCACTGATGAATAGCTCCCCAAGCTGGGATTGCCATTATATTTGGCCTTAACTATTTTGATACGCCTGGCCTAGAAAATAGCTTCATCCAATGTTCAAGGGAAACCATGTTGTTCCACTTCATATGCAATGTCAGGATGAACTGCATGCAGAAACATGCGAATTCTGAGAGGTTCATCTGATAGACTAACCAAAAAGAATAGTTCCTGGAAACAAATGGCTAAATCATCCACTATTTGACTAGGAGCTTGATGAATTGTTTCAATCTTTGACCACTACTGGTCTCTCAACTGGGGTGAGGCAAACTGGCCTGTGAATGCCTTTTCAAAACCGTCTCAAGTTGTGATGTTCACTTCTGTGAGAGACGTTTTAAATTTAATAAAATTACTGTTATTTTTAAAAATAATAGATTATTTAATTTATTTATATTTTTTAAGTTATCATGCTTTTCCAATTTTTATGTTTTTTGTAAAAAAGGAAATTTGTTTTAAAATATTATTTATTATAAAAATATAAAACTTCTTAAATCTATATTATTATTATTATTTATAGATTTGACCAAAAATAAAAAATATATATCAAAATATTATTTTTTAATAAATCCAAACGTTTCTCTTTAACCTCCCACTAGTATGCAGCTAAACCACGAAGGTAAGATGGGATTACCAATAAGGCTTCAGCATCTGTAAGCTCTTTAGCCAGATGCAAACGATTTGCATGCTTTAACCAAGTCAATGGATTTTCATCTGCGGTTCTAGAAAAATGTTCTGGAGGCAAGATAAGTCTTGCTAAATGAGAACAAGGAGATTCCATTGTCATGAACGAAATAAGTATGGAGCATGGCATGCTATATATTCTTCAGAGTCGCTCACTCCTCACCATTTACTGACATATGTGGTGCTTATGTACTGTGACAAGTAAGTATAAAAAGAAGGATGGGGGTGGAAATAAATAAAATAGTACAAGACACAAAAGTATAACAACAACAAGTGTAAATAATAAATTCATAAAATATCAACTGTTCAAACAAATACAATTGAGGGAGGGTCGGGTTAAGGAAAAGATATAACAAAGGGTAGTAGAAGAGTGTAAAAACAAAATAAAATATATGAAGGAAGATAACAAAGAAAGTTCATTAAATAAACAATGTTACTTCAAATGATCTTAGCAGTAAAGATGAGTTCCTTAGATCCTTTCTCAAAAGCAATCTCAAAGACACTCCAAATTCACTGTACCCAGAAAAGATGTTTGCAAGTACAATATGGTTCTGGTTCTTTTTGGTTCAAAAGATTTTTTCCCTGGAGATTCCTCCTCCTTTATTTTTCTTTTTTGTGAAAAAGGTCCCTCCTATGTCTTTATTTTCTTTGAAACTATTCGACCCAAGAAGGGAATTCCCTAGAACTAACTTAAAATTGAAACCATACTGTCATATCTGACATCCTTTCATAGTGACTTAGCCATATTTTCTGAATCTTGGCAATGTCTCAGCTATAGCCAGGTGAATTCTTGTAAAACTTTTCATGTTACACGAGATCACATATTCATCTCCGATTCTGACTTTCGGTATCTGAAAAAAGAACTTTTTGTTCCTAGCTTTCTTACCGATTACCAAGAACTATCATTGTCTTATCCTTAACACCAATAACACTTGATTCTTCAATTGTACCATTGGTTTATGTTACAGACAATTGGATGAAAACTTTTCTTCTTATGTTATTGGTTTACAAGAAGTTTCACACTTATAGTCCTGATCATTCAACTAGAAAAGTATAAAAGAAAAGCACTTGAAAATAAAGAACATCATCTCAGTCTCGCTGATTCCATCAGTTATCCTTTCTTTATTTTTATCTCACTTTTGACACTTCACATGGAACCGGTTTTCTGTCGCCCATTTAAGGAACGATGTTTCCGATCGATTCTTAATTTGGCAAACTTTTCTTTCGTTTAATTCGACTATATCTGATCCATGTGTAAGATCGCTTTGCATGAAACCGGGCTCTGTTTTATCCTCACTGATAAGTTTCATTAAAGCATTTTAAGATACCGGATCTGTTTAAGCGAGTTGTGTTTTATAACACCTAAGTTTAGAAATTATAGTAAGTTCGAAGGACGTAAGCGAGCATGGAGGCCTCTGTGATTGAACCAGAAAGCTTTTGTAAGAGCCGCAACTCTTTCTAGAGAAGGATAGCAAGGATGAAGATGAAGAAAGAAAAAGAGAAAACGGTGCAATTTTCTTTTGGCTTTTTTGAAAGAAGCTAGTCTAATTAGGGAGAATTTATTAGGTTATGCATAACTAAAAATTAGTATAGTTTTCTAATGCTGCGTAAGAAGAAAGAGAAAAGGAAACGGCGAATAAAGAGGGGTAGAACGGAACTAGAGTCCAAAGAAGGCATTGTTACACATCATCTGTAGATCGTTTGCAAGGTAGGTTAACGTGGATGGTAACATCACTTCTGCAGCACCTTCGCAGATCGCATTCCTTGAATAGATTGGCAGCCCTAGATACACATAAGGAAAAGCGAAGGGAAGAAAAGATAGCGGGTTTTCAGAAATATTCTTTTTTCTTCTAATAGAAAGGAAGTGATGGCAAATCTAAACTTACTCGTTTTTTCATTATCCATGAGACGACGACCGTCCAGTGTTGTTGAGGTGGAATGCCGCTGATGACTAGCCAGGTCTTCATCCATTTGCGTCCCATCTTTATCCATGTAGGATCTACGAAACATCCGCTTATACAGACTAACTGATTTGACTGTCTTCGTTATCTGTAGCACTGTATGTAGGACGCGTCTCATAGGTGAAATGGATCGGAATCCTGCAGGGTCCTCGAGATGTTTAAATCTTATTCCCTCTTGTAGGACGGGTGTAGAATAAGGCTGTCGTCCCATGATCGACTCATTGCAAGGAAGGTAGGCCGCAATTGTATCGGACGTATAGGATGTTGCGGATGGTTGCTGTCCAGATGGCCATAACAAGGAAGAGCCAATCGGTGATACTCCATGGGACAGGGCTGCCATACCTGTTCTTTCTGAAGTGGCGCGCGGAATTTGCAAAAGAGGTGGTGGTGATGGTGGTGAAGGAGCAGCAGCAGCAACTGCACATGTGGATGGATGTACTGAAGATGAACTTTCCACGGTGAAAGAGGGGTGTACTGTGGCCATCGTGCTAGTAACCACGGTCTTCGAAGGGAGATGTTGCTGGTGTTCATGGACAGGAGCGGCACAAGTCGTACTAGTACTCGTAGTACTAGTAGTGATCGTAGTTGGAGCAGCTGCTGGTCTTCCGGGTACATTGATGGTGGTTGTCGTTGTCCTTAGGTGAGACGTCTCGTTGTATCGATGTCTGGAGCCGAGACTACTGCTACTTTCTGATGTGAGCACCGAAGCACCCGTAGTCGCCATTGTGTTCGGAGCAGCAGCATTGCGTAGAGCATGAAGAGAGGAAAGGTTGTTATCATGCGCTTTTCCGGATAGTACGTTCGCTGGATCCGGATCGGATGGCAAAGAAATCTCCGGCGCATGAGGATGCGTTGCAGCGGCTGGATGAAGCATGCCAGAAGAAGATGACGCAGCAAGGGATAGGCCAGTGCCTGTGGTTGCTTCGCTCGAGGCATTTGATTTTGCCGAAGTGCTTCTCGAAGGAATGTCCGAAGCTGTTGCTGAATTTGTTTCGCGTGATATGGTGAAAGAAGGTGTCGATGCGCACCAAACTGTAACCTGACGTTCGCCACTCAAAAGATTGGAGCAAGAAGAAGAGGCAAGCGTGAGTCGGTCGTTCGTCGTTTTATGATCATTCTCAAGCTTGTCATTGGCGGTATTCATTTGTTGCGCCTCATGTCTCATTCTTTCTTTTAGCTTGAGACTAGCATTGCTTTCTAGCACTTGCTGTAGAAGCGGATTTTGTGGAGTATCCGTCGTCATTTCGCTAGGAATTGTAAAATAATAATAACAAAAGAAGAAAAATAAAACGATATTTAAGCCTAAGTTTTCCAGCCTATTCTTCGGAAAAAACAGAGAAGGCCTTGATGTTTACAATCTGAGACAAAAGAAAACAGCGGGAAACAAGACAACTAAAAAAGCAACATACATTTCCTAAGGATGCATTCAAAAGTTGTCACCTGGCTCACACATTCGGAAAGCTTTGATCAATTCCGCAACGAAACAAAAGAAGGAGAAAGAGAACTTGAACCACCATAGGCGATATTCACTTTTTCTTTTTCCTATCAGTCTGTGGTTTGATCGTAAATTTGTTATTATTGCTTACATAGATGCCCGTTGCAGACAAACCTGACATTTCCTGAATCCCGGAACTTTTTTTTTTTTTTGGCTTATGTCGATAAGAGACTTGGCCACAGAGCTTTCTTCTCCTTGATCTCTTTAGACCTACAAAATGTTTCTCGTTGAATCAAGAGACCCCGTCTTGGGATGCGAGTTTCTAGGAGTGTTGAAGCGAGGTGTGAGATTTTCACAGGAAAGACAAAACCCAAAATAGATATGCCTGAGAAAGGAATGATCCAGAAGTCGGGTTGCATTCAAACAGCAAAAGCTCAAACAGCAAAAGCTAAACCAGCAAAAGCAAAACGAAAAACAAAGTAAAAGAAACAAAATGAAACATATTAGCCTCGTTCTGCAAAAGCAACCCTGTCCTGTCCCAGTGACATGACGTCGATGCAATAACAATGTCCTTTTTGCAACTCGTTCTGCTTTCGTAATTTGAGGCTGCAGGGAAGCATGCGCTGGACAATTGCTCGAAATGTAACGACAGCGGTAGATACATGTTATTGAAACAAACCGACTGTCGTTATGATTTTCTCTCTCGTTATCTTAGGAATAACAAAGATCTGCGTTGAAATGGATCGTTTTGGTCAATCATTTTACGTACAAAATGGAAGAAAAAAAAGTGATTTGTCAATGCAAATGTTAAAGGACAATTGATATTCATCTACTCTTTTCCATAGAGTTCTTTAAAATATATATACAAAAAGAAAACAAACTATGCTTGCTTTTCGGGAATCTTCTTCCCTTGCACTCCTCGGACTAAAGTAACAATACATGTGATATCATCAACCTTACCACCCCTATAGTTACTTCCATGCGCCCGCGCATCTCGCGCCCAAGGACTTAATCTTTTTGGATCCAGGCTCATTCGTCGTGCGGTATCTGTTAGTGTTTTCGCCAATCCCCGAACAGCAGCGACAACTTCATCGTCGGTCGGCTCTACAAGGTTTTCCATCGCAGCATTAACCAAAGCTAACGTCTCGTGTGGATACACGTTATCGAAATAGCCATCGGTAGCTAATATGATTAAGTCGCCTTCTTTTAAAAAGAAGGATTTTTGATCTCCATCCTTGGGTGTATCCGTAACAAAACTTTCGCGATTGGGATAGGTATCCGGCACAACCGTCAATTGGTACCTTAACATAACATTTTCCCCATCATTAGATATTAGAATCGTTCCTTTCCCTTCTTTCTGTCCATTCATTTTTTTTCTACTTACGGGCAGTTGAAATAATGCTAGAATAAATAACAGTGAATACATGTTGTTTTCTACAGAAAAGGGTTTTCTCTTAGGAAATACCTGTTGACTCGGACTTTCATAGACGATCTTTTCGTCGCGGATCAGAAGGAAGGCACTGTCTCCAAGGTTGCAGGTAGTCATCTTTCCTGAACGCTTGCAAAGATTAAGTATACATGCTGTGCTGCTTCCAGCAGGGACTTTGCCACTCTTGCGTAGTTGAGTAAACGCGGCATCCAAGATATGATGTGCATCAACAGTATTTTCATCCTTTGCTACTAAAGCTGCATTGTTCATCAATGTCCAGGAGAAAAGAGCTATGCAGAGAGATAAGACAAAGAAATAGGATCATTAACTTTCTGGATTGTGCGTTCCACTATCCTGTTGTTCTAAACTTCTTACCTGGATCAACTCCCACTTCGGACCAACCGCCTACCCCATCTGCCACGCCCAAAGCTAGGCCCGTTGGTGTAAAGGTATGGAAAAAGGCATCTTCTCCAGCGTCCACTTTACCCACTTTACTCTGTTTCCAATAAGGGATACGACTTTCATGCTGACGTTGTTTTGCGTTTCTATTCTTAGGATGCCAGGCTGCATAGGCTATAAAATGGAAGCTATCGGGCTGCGGTTCATTCTCGGTCGTGGTTGGTTTTGTATCTTGAGAAAGTAAACCTTGTGCTGTCGGGAAAGAGGGAATACTGTCTAACAATGTATGTGATTGGTATTGTTGTGTTTGTGTATGGAATCGAAAGATGCGATTCAGTCCCATGGCCGGACGCAAGACAAGCGGTGTCAATGCGGATCGAGAAGGCCCCACGTGGAGCAGCTGGGAGAGCATGGCCAAACGGTAAAGATACTGCCGTGCCATGGTCTACAAAGAGAGAGAAAGAGAGTGGTGATAAAGAAGAAGAATACAAGTATATATGGGGTTTGGGTGTACCAGGAAGAGATAAAAAAAATTAGGGTGGTCTGGAAGTGCGGAGAAGGTGTTTTGTGTGGTGTGGGGGCTGTCGAACTTTTTTCTCTAAAATTTCCGACCCAATGACGTTGTATTTTTGGCACATCAAAAGCAAAAAGTGTACCGCATCGGACACACTCGTAGTGTACAAACACTGTGGATTAAAGGATCGTCCCCACTTTCATCTTTGTTTAACAAAAGATTCATGCATTACTGAGCATATAGACAGGTCCCTATCTATTCTAGGGATAAAATATAATGAATAGGTAAAAGGGAGAAAGGAAAGCTGTCAAAAAAAAAGAAAAAAGAAAAAACAATCATATGGCCGGGAAGAGGGTAGAAAATGAACAATAAAGAGAGTTTATAATTAGACAGCTTTTGTTGTGTCTGTGTTGCAAATGAAGTGCGTTTTTCAATGATTGTTTTCTTAGTATAATTGAGGGCATTTAGTCTATCCAAAGGGCTTTAATGCACCCAGACTTTTGCTTTACATATCCGGGAAATGAGATCGTGCGTCTCGGAGGAGTCGTTAAGTTTTCCACCGAACGTGTTCCTGTGACACCTAACTGTTTGCAGTGCTGATTCGAAAAAAAAAAAAAATAGTGAATCCCTTGTGTTCCGGTGCACAGGCATTTTGTCGGACCCGAATCTTTGACATATAAAAATTTCTCGCATTTCCCACTCTAATACTTCTTTCCTTCCCTTTGCTTCTCTCTCTTTATCCTTAACAAAAACCCATATCCCAATCATAATGGCGGAGAAGGAGGAGTATATCTTGGAATATGAAAAGAAGGAAGTCATTACGTCCACTACTGTTATCAATGAAACTACTACGACTACACAATACGATGTAACGGGAAAGGCAGAATATACAGTCACTGCAGCAGAACGCAGTTTAATCCGAAAAATGGATTTCCTTTATGTGATGCCATTCGTAGCAATACTTAATTTCTTACAGGTAGAAAAGATAAACAGAAAAGACAATAACAACCGTTGTACCGATCATCTCATGCTTCTTTCTTTTAGTATTTTGACAAGTCATCCATTAACTATTCTGCCGTATTGGGTATCGTCCAAGACACCCACCTTGCAGACGGACAACTCAATTGGCTTGGTTCCATCTTTTACCTTGGTTACCTCGTCTTTCAGGTATAGCCTCTTTTTTTTTCTTGTTCATCAAGAGAAAAATTATACAATAGCTTTTCCCTGAACTGCTGAATTAGATTCCAAATGCTATTCTGATTCAACGCATTCCCCTTGGAAAATACATGGGTGCCTTGATCGCTCTTTGGGGTATGGTGTTGGTATGCACAGCTGAGGGAAAGAATTTCCAACAGTTGGCCGCTCTCCGATTTCTCCTGGGCTTCTTTGAAGCTGGCATGTATCCATGCTGTATTATGCTCATCAGTGCCATGTACCGTCGTTCTGAACAAGCGGCTCGCATTGGTATGATCTATATTTGTAATGGTGTTGCCATGGCGGTCGGAGGATTCGTGAGCTATGGCATTGGTCACATGCACGGTGTCGGCGGAAAAAGCGCCTGGCAATGGTAACCGACGAAGACATGGTGCGGTAAATCCCAACTAAAAAGGTTAATTATCTGATAGGATCATGATTATTCTCGGTGCTATCACTATTTTCTTTGGCGTGATTTGCTTCTTCTTCCTTATTGATAAACCAAAATCGCGTTTCCTGCGTCTCACGCCTGAGCAAAAAGAAGCTGTTGAACAGCGTCTGAAGGACAATAACGTGGTTCGCACAAACAAGATCAAGATTAACCATATGATTGAAGCCCTGAAAGAACCGCGTTTTTACTGCTTTATCTTCGCTTCCTGTCTATTGAATATCCAAAACGGCGCTTTGGGCATCTTCAGCACCATTATCACCGCTGGGTTCGGTTTTTCGGTAAGCCAATTTTCTTTTTCACGATTTCAGTGTCAGCTTCACTAACCTCACCTTTTTTTTTTGGTTGTTCACAAAAAAAAAGAGCTTGGACGCCATTCTGCTTAGTGTTCCTTCGGGTGTTGTGGACTGTATCATTATCATTGTTGCTGTGTGGTACAATCGACGCTACGGTCGTACACTTTATGTTGCCTCTATTCTGCTGACCATTTCTACCTTGGGTTTGATCTTGCTCGTGACAATTCCCAAACCTCAAGTGAAACTGTTGGGTCTCTATCTTTGTTGGGCGTTCCCAGCAGCTTATACCTTGCTCCTGGCATCTGTGGCCAACAATGTGTCAGGTTATACCAAGAAGATTTTCTACAGTTGTGTCATGATCGTTATGTATACCATTGGTAACTTTGCCGGACCGCTCATGATAGTCAGTTGGCAAAAGCCTCTTTACCTTGGTGGCATGATCGGCTACATGGCAGCAAACACCATTTCCTCGATTTTGATGCTTTTCGCACATTATTTGATGGCCAAATCCAACCGAGAACGTCTCGCTAATCCGCAACCCCCGGTAGACCCGGATGAAGATCTGACAGACCGAGAAAACCCCAACTTTATTTACCGTTTATAATCTATCTTTCTGAAAGCCCTCTCCCTTTTTTGGGGAAGATGAAAGAAAAAGTAATAGCAATGACTCCGATGCATTCGTGCAGGGCTCTTGGGCAAATGTAAACATACACAAATCATTCGACAAAAAGAAATGTACGCTACTAATACTACTATGAAACTTAAATTTAGAAAGGTTTACTTTCCAATTTGTTTTTATTACTTTGTATTCATACCTAAATTCACCTTCGTCCTACCTAACCCTGTTTCAGAAACTGAAATTAAAAAGAAGGCGGTCAAGCTTGTGCGTAACACGAAATTCAATTGGCGACTATAGGAAAGACGAAAAAGTGCCTCCCTTTTTCGATGTGGTCCAAAGCGTCTCGAACGTCGTACATACATCATATAACCATTTGCCTCTGAAAATATAGAAATCAAACAGACTAAATACAAAGATACAAAGCCGTGATTTCGCAACGGATTTTAGCCTATACATAAAAATAATACAACCGTGCAACGGTTCGTCAACCTCTCGTACTGAGCAAATGCAGAACTGTCGATGTAAAGCCGCACGTATGAGTGATAAACGCATGGAGTGATATATATATATATATTGAATTTGGAATGAAAGGCAAAGTTTAAGACAGTTAAAGACGCTAAGCTAGATTCCTATAGAAACGCACACAGTCACCCATTCCATCTCTGAATCCTAGCTGAAGAACCAGCTCAACGCTAGCCAGTCGAAGAGCCTTATGACGAGTTAACCATGAGTTCCAGTGCTGCCGGACGCTGTACACTACACAATTAAATGCGACCATCTTCAGCAAAGCAAACTTTTACAACAGTGCAGTGTGCGACTACTCGTGATTCCTTGCGTGCTGGTACAAACCATTAGGTGCATCATCCTTATCATAAAAATGTAAATACTTATCTCTCCGTGAAGCATCGCAAGAAACCAAGGATCAGAGAAGGAGCTCCAGCAGCGCCGTCAGTCATCTGCCTTTAAAGACGCCGGTGAAATTCCAGGGAGAAGCTGGCTAGACTTCTATAGAAACGCACACGGTCACCCACTTCATCTCTGAATCCTAGCTGAAGAACCAGCTCAACGCTAGCCAGTCGAAGAGCCTTATGACGAGTTAACCATGAGTTCCAGTGCTGCCGGACGCTGTACACTACACAATTAAATGCGACCATCTTCAGCAAAGCAAACTTTTACAACAGTGCAGTGTGCGACTACTCGTGATTCCTTGCGTGCTGGTACAAACCATTAGGCGCATCATCCGTATCATAAAAATGTAAATACTTATCTCTCCGTGAAGCATCGCAAGAAACCAAGGATCAGAGAAGTAGCTCCAGCAGCGCCGTCAGTCATCTGCCTTTAAAGACGCCGGTGAAATTCCAGGGAGAAGCTGGCTAGACTTCTATAGAAACGCACACGGTCACCCACTTCATCTCTGAATCCTAGCGAAGAACCAAGTTTTAGAGGCGCAACCGTACGCCATCCATTTAGTACTGGTTTATTCAAAAGTTTTTGAAGATTTCATCCAAAATTGTTTGCGATTCCACCCAAAATTGTTTGAAAATTTGGAGATAAAAGTTATAAAGAATTTGCCAGTAATATTTGGTGAGTATCCTCCGTTAAAAATGTGATAGTGAGCTTACCGGTGTGATCACCTGCGAAAGATAAACGTTAGCAAAACAATCCTAACTAGAAACACTGCCTAATACTCCTTTCGGGTCCCGCATTCGTAGCGGTGTTTTGTGTCGGCCGGCGGAACGCGTCCAGGCGCCCATGGCCGTTCCATATAGATTGCGCAATGTAGAACATATTCTTGCTTGTATTAATATCACGATTCCATCGCGTTCTACAGCTTTTGCAGTTTTGAATGCCATGGTGACTTTGATACCATCTTCAGTAACCACATTGCATAAGCTCTTCGTTTTGCACTTGTGACAAATCTATGTGTATTTCATATTAAGTCAAGCATGGATGAAATAACATTGCCTCAGTTACCTG
>JNDQ01000522.1:0-21186 GCA_000696995.1 Apophysomyces elegans B7760
CAAAAAAAAAAAAAAAAAAAAAAAAAAAAAAAAAAAAAGAGGCATATCGAATCCTCGGTACTTTCGTCCTATAGCCAAAAGACGCTGATTCGTAAGAGAAAAAGGCAATGTTCTGAGAAAATAGCATCCATCAAAGGCAGGCCGCGTAAAGACCCCATTTTAAGCACACGTGCCTAGTTTCACAAACCATGCCTTATCAAGTGCCTTTTTCGGATTCTTATTCATGCAAAGTTTTCGGTTTGCGCTACCCATCATTAAGAAAACGACAAAAGGACAAAACTTTGCATGGTCTTGGCAACCGATTACCTTTCTATCCATGTATTGACAAGATGAGCGCTTGTTTTATTTAACGCAAAACATATAGTTTGGTTGAATACTGCTTCTTTTCATAAATGATGTCATGAAAAAATGTTCTCCTCATTTTCTTCCTTTCTTTCTATTTGTGCAACCAACGACTGTTGCTTTTGACCTGTCAAGGAACACTCCAATCACGGTTTGTAACACCTTTAAAAAGACACAACGAATGTATCCAACGCTTAGAAAGCAAAAACAAGTAAATGGCCGCAAGGATACGGAGTCAGGTTCCCCCATTCGCGTTCACAATAAGCAAGGGTTGGCGCTTACACACTCCGTAAAGAGTGATACAATGGCTCGTTCCGGTTACCGGAGTCTCAACGCTGGCAACAAAGAAAAAGGAAAAAAAAGAAAAGAAAAGAAAAGAAAAGCCCAAGTCTAGACACACCACGAATTCAATCATGGTGATAGGAGACTTGCCATGTTCGTTCACGTCTGTAGATTTGGACTTGTACAACATGGTAACAGTCTGGTAACGCACGCTTAAAGAAATGGCAAGTTGTTTTCAAATATCTATTGTGTACACAAAAACATCATTGTCTGTCTATACTAAATTAAACTCTTCCTTTTTGCTATTCAAGTACTCCTCCAGAGTTTCAGGGTCGCGACCTAGCAGGATGGGTAGCCCCGCCGTGATTTGATCCGTTTCAGGCATAGCCGTCAGGTCATAACTGGCAAGATGATTGTAACCAAATGCCTTAATCACATTGTATTTCTCCACTGCTGGCATTTTTTCATAGGTAACTGGACGCCCGATGACGCGCGAAAGGATAGCAGCCCGTTCAGCTGGAGTCAAAATCTCGCCAACCATTTCATACACAGCATCACCATGCTTTTCAATGCTCTCACAGAGAAGAATGGCAGCAAGGGCACCAATATCATTCGGAGAAATCCAACTTTGGTAAGCGTTAGCATCTACAACGTCTCGAGCCACACCAGATTGTGGGGTATCCAATATAACAATGTTGGACATGAAGGCGCAAGGCCGAAGAGCCACGTAAGCGCCACGTCCAGGGATCTGTCTCATGCTTTCTTCAGCCAAACGGTAGCATTCACCAATATAAGTTGGACGCCATCCAGGACCAGCCAAACAGCTAGACACGTCCACAATCTGCTTGATACCAGCTTTGTAGGCCAACCTAGCAATGGCCAACTTGTTCTCCATCATTTCGCTCACATCGTTCAGCAATAGAAACAATCGACTGTGACCAGGCAGAGACTCCGCCAGAGAAGTAAAATCACTATAGTCGCCTTGTACCACATCCACCAGGTGCTTGCTGTTAGGGAACAAAGAGGCCACCTTGCTAGGATTGCGGGCGTATAACGTTGTAGGGACGTTGTTCGCGATGAGATCTCGCACCACTTTCGAGCCAACATTACCCGTACCGCCAATGATATAAACGCGTTCAGTTGCTTGGGTCATAGTTAGGTGCAAAAATGTAAATAGTGACGGTTTGGTAGATATAGTATTAGAAAGATAAATCACGAAAACTATATTCGCGTCGTATTTATGCAGTTTCGGCAACCAAGGGAAAAGCGCAGCTGCGGAACATAGTGTCACTGATCGGAGTTTTCTTTCATATTATTAATCAAAACGAGTAAGATGGTCTATATTCTGTACGTAACTGTTCTTTTCGCAAATAGGATTCCTGTCTTTTGTTCTAGATCATCGTACGTTTCTGGCCTGGACTGCTTTATGCAATAACAATGAATAGAGCACAACAGCAGAACTCTTCATGATATGTGTCTGTTTTCCATAGCCGGTCTTCTTTTTATAGACAACTGTATGTTGCGCTTGCAAAAGTGTCTTTATGCAATGCGAATAGGTTTTCATGTTCAGGCCAAGAGAAGCTGCTTACGCAGCTTCGACAATTATTTGCAGTTGTTGTCCATAAGGAAGTATATAAACGTAATGTTGGTGCATTTTTTCTTTTGCTATAGTCATGGAGTGATGTGCAATGGTGTTGTCCTCTTTGATAGTCTGTTTAATGGCGATCAACTCTCATACTTAAAATCTTCTTATTGTTCAATGTCTTCTTTGCAGATAGGAAGGCAGTTCCTTAGAGAGTCATTTCAAGACATTAGTCTCTCTTTAATAGATTGATTTCTATAGTGTATTTCCATTTCGTCATTGTCTGTTTAAGGTGCTCGGATCCAACACCAAATGGGTGTTGGGTGGTCAGAGGACTGCGGTGAGTATGGTAGGTAGGGTAGGGTAGGGTGGGGAAAGGAGGAAGGCGGATGCGCAGCGAAGATTATTGGCAAACTTTGTATACAAACAAGCATGTGGTGGAGAAACGCCCTGGCTTACAAGCATTACAGACAATATAACACAATCGTGACTATGTCAAGTATTGCGTCGAGTTTCTACAGTAGTCAATAGGTATTGCGGAAATTGACGAGACAAAACTCAACGTCTAGCCTTCAGCTCTTCCTTCCTTTGTTCTTTCAACTGCTTAAACCTCTTGAACAAAAGATATTTATTGCCGAGCCCATAGCCGGAAAGTACGTCTTCCCAGGGTACATTCACCAAATGATAGATAAGGTATGTCGATAATGGTATTCAAACTTAAAACGAGCTGACGGCATCTTAGTTGCTTGACAAAGAGAAACTGTCGAACTGACTCACATAAAGCCTCAAAGTGAATGTTATAATAGCTATCAGGAAGCGAGTGAAACTTTCTGTGCTAAATAAATTCGCTCATTTATCGAAATAACTCTGTCGAAACTACAGGAGATTTATCAAGGAGACATGAGATGCGATTGATGCTGGGACGTTTAAACCTGAAAAATGTACAGACCCACGGGGCATGAGAAGATTTAAAATGTTGCATGCGTATAGCACCCAAACGCGCCCCCTATCACAGTGGATAACCAAGCGCCTGGTCGACTGGTGTGCAAATCCAGGCTTCGACATACCGTGTCACTTGCCAAAGCCTGATGAAGCCAGAGAAGTGTACTTCAGTTTGTTCTACATGTCAAAAATTGGGTACAAGGCTATCGAAGACTTGAAACCAGAAAAAGTGTTATTTTGGTGGGCATTTCTAATTCCTTATGTGGGATTCTGTTAACGATTTCATTGAAGGGACAAAATACGACATGCAAACCGATGTCACAGACGTTGAATTTATTTTTAAAGAACACAAGGCGCCGTAGGACCTGAAAAAGAAGCCACTTGCAGCTTCAGATATGAAAGGAAGATTTGATGATGCATTGATATGGGAAGTTGATCCTGGAGTGGCCAGTGTTTTTGTTGCAGCAGATGGGACACATAGTTCTCGACACCGGGTCCGCTCTACCAGTACCAAAGGATACTACTCTTTATGCGGGTTTAACCATGCCTCAAGAGTGCGAGAGAAATACAACAAACAAGAGCAAGTGGTCAAAGATCTTATCGATAAATCGCCCTCATTGGAGACATTTAAACTTAAAAGCTGAATTACAGCAATTCGATATTGCATACAACACTATGACACTATTTCCGAATGTTCTGGACAAAATCAAAGGTATGCCAGATTTTCCTTGTTATATTTTTTGATATCATTACTTTCCCTAGATAAAGTAATTTGAGACTCAAGTCGTATACTAAAAAACAGACAGGAAGGAGCGAGATTGCAAAAAGACTACTGTATGAGAGCAAAAAATATGGGTGGGATAGCAAGGAAAACACCATACAAGTCCAGTGATTCGAAATGCGCCCTTTTTTCAGCTAATGATCGGCCGGAGGGAAAAAGAGAACACTATAATTACTGCGTATGGAAATGGAGAATTCTCAGGGAGCATGAAAGGACGGAAAGCTACGCCTACCAATGCTATTCTGAAGAAATGCAACAAAAAGCCAGACAACGAAAGGTACAACCGGTTATGTAAAATTCCATGAGTGACTAGGCTCGCTTCTGGTAAGCTCCTACTTTTGTGATCCTCCTTGACGAATATCTTACGTCTCAAATATGTCCACTCTGTCGGAAGCGAAACTTACAGAATGCAAAAGAAGGAAAAGATGTGCTAGACCAGAAAGGCTCGAAAATTCATGCCGTACTGACATGCTCTAACAAATCATGTAAGGCCATGCTTTTGTAGTTGAGACTTTATGGCTGCACCCAACATTTTGCATATTTTCTTGCACATGAGAGATTATGATACACCAGGAATAACATAGGCAACGACGCTTCATGCGCAAAAATTCTATGGATGGTCGGAAATCCGTTTGTCGTTGGTAACACTAACGCTTTGGCACGTCTATCCATGGTTATTTCGGCAAGTAACGTTGCATGTTGCAACATTTCCGAGCCATTCAAAGTGAAAACTAATTTCATCCATCGGTAACCTTACAAAAGCACAATCACTTTCTTTGGGTTAGTGTCAGCCTGTACGGGATTTTGGATACCAACTTTGAAAGCGTTTGTATCATTTTTCTTTTTTTTTTCGAGGGATTAAAAGGCAATCACGGCAAAGAAGGCCACAACGATCTCCACAAAACAAAAGAGCTTTGTTCAGAGATCAGCAAGCTAAGATGCATCAAATCAATGTATTAAATCTATCCATGCATCACCAAAGATTGAAAGGAAGAGCAAAGAAACGTTTTGTGGTCCAACGCCTTTAAAAGTTCCCATTCGCAATAAGCAACAACAATCAATAGGAATCACCATCTTCCCGAGACATACACTGTTTCCCGAAACTTTTATGACATTTAGCTGTCCTGATCATATCGTACCTTGCACTGAATCATATTAACTAGGACCTTCTATGGTTGACTGGTATAGAAGGGAAAGCAGACTTGAGCATAGCAAGTCCTTCATATCATATTTACACAGAGATTGTCCTGATTATTGATTGTTTTTTTTTATTTAATCGCGATTCAAGCTAAAGTACATACATGCTAAGCATCTAAACTACAATAAGGCCTCCTTCTTTGAAGTTAGATAAGCTTCTAATGTTTCCGGTTCGCGACCTAGCAAGATGGGTAGACCAACTGTGACTTGATTCGTTTCAGGCAGGGCTACCAGGTCATAGCTTGGAAGATGTGCGTAGCCGACCTGGAGTAGCACATTGTACTTATCCACCACTGATATCTTTTCATAGGTAATAGGACGACCAAGGATACGCGTAAGGATAGCAGCTCGTTCAGCTGGAGTCACAATTTGACCGATCAATTCATACACAGCATCGCCGTGTTTTTCGATATCTTCACGGAGAACAATAGCGGCAAGAGCACCAATATCATTGGGAGAAATCCAGCTCTGAAATTCGTTACTTTCGCGGACGTCCCGGATCACGTTTTCTGGTCGAGGTTCAAAATGGATGAGATTTGACATGAATGTGCCAGGTCGAAGAGCCACAAACGCGCCACGTCCAGGAATTTCCTTGATACTCTTTTCAGCCAAACCGTGAACTTGACCAATATAAGTAGGACGCCATCCAGGACCGGCAAGACAGGTAGAGATATCCACAATCTGCTTGACACCGGCTTCATAGGCCAACTTGGCAATAGCCAATTTGTGCTTAACAACGTTTGGCAAGTCGTTTACCAACAGAAACAACCGGGTGTGACCAGGCAACGAGTTCTTCAAAGGCGTAAGATCGCTATAGTCACCCTGCACCACGTTCACAAGGTCACCGCTGTCAGGAAACAAAGAAGTTGCTTTGCTTGGGTTGCGAGCATAAACTGTTGTGGGAACGCGGTTGGCGATGAGGTCTTGAACCACCTTGGTACCGATATTGCCAGTGCCACCAATGATGTAAACGCGTTCAGTTTGAGGAGCCATAATATTACTTTGACAAGTAGATAAGTGCTTGTTTGTTGTTGTTGAATGATAAGAAAATTGCTGAAAAGACAACACTCCTTTTATACTAAACGGTTTGTCAACTGGATTAAAGCAGAAAATAGCAGAGGCGGGGAGATCATTCCGGTCGCGCGCACAGTTACACAAATGTCTACACTTCATGAAATTTATGCAAGGCATCTTATTCGAATCCCGCCCTAAGGGAGATTACTAATCCAGCTGCTGGATGGGTCGGGGAGGTCACTCCAGGTCTGTCATCTACTCTGAAAGAAATACCAATCAATAAAAGAAATTAACCAGCCATACCAAAAACCAAAGAAGAAAAACAGGGTTGAAGCGACGGTGCATATCTTTACAGCTCGCTGTCAGAATGCTTTTGATTATCTTTCTGTGTAAGCTCGTTTATGCAGCGCCGATAGGGCGTCCAATCCCCAGGATAACAAAAAGTCACGCAATTTAGTATTGTCTCGGTCCAATCTCGCACAGAAATAAAGCAAAAGAAAATAAAGGATGGTATCATAGCGTAGCTTGTTAATACGTAGCAAAATGTCTCTGTTCTCACGAAGCGCACCTTTTCACCTTCAAGATGTTTCATTGGAACCATGTGTGGAGTCTGAGCAGATCTATCTGTTTCATTGAAAAAGTATCTTCCTTTCGTTTCCAAGGACTTCCAATGGTTGGCTTTGTCAGATTTCCCTATTCCTCGCAGCGGACTTGCACTTTTAGACCCAGATAGATGGCTTCATCTAGCACGATCTTTTGCTCATCCTCTACTGCGGAAAAGTACGGTGTCCTCATTATAGGCATAACAAGCAATCAGCAAATAACTCAATTTGACTAATTACTGCTATACAATTCATCATTCTACATTCCCTGTTATCAATGTAACAGAATCTGCAGAAATTATCACCAACTAAAACATCCTATACCACAGATGCCCGCCTGTCAATACATATCCGACTGCACGATTTTTACGTTGATGTCATAGATGTTAGCTTTGATAGATTTTCCAAATCTCTATTCATTCATATGTAAGCTGGGTTAGCGAAGGGCGAAGTACGCATTGCTTGACGATGCTTTCTATTTTTGCACCCTTGATCATTCCTTAACAATCAAAGCCACCTCTTACGTATTAAACGGTATCATCACCCGGAGTCACCGAATTTGTGACATGAGTGACAGCCTGCCTGGCTCTATCACCAAGCTGAGTCGCAGATTTTGATACTTTTCTCAAGCTATTTCAATTTTTGCATTGGCAGACGCTCAGATAGCTCAGAAATATTACAATCTCCGTCACTCACTAGCCGAAGTAGTAATTTTTTTCCCCTAGACAGATACCGAAAAATACATGCTAACCTTACATTATATACACACTTTATCTGTAGAACTGCATGTTACAGTTAGATCTTTATGACCTTGTGTGCGGATTGGGTAATATAGGCGATGAGTAAGATAGCCATCTTCTGTACTTCATTTATTTGTACATTTACTCTCCATGCGCAGACGTTGTATATAAAGATGGATCCTGAAATCTCAGAATCCTCACATTTCTGATACTCTCAATAACAGTTACCATTCCTGACACATATCCCCCAACACCGCTTCCTCGCCCATACCTTCTATACTTACACATTCGTTCTTCGTAAGTGGATAGCGACGTTGGCCATAAGCTATGCTATTACATCATCTATGGTCCAGCTCTAACTAAATCTAAACAGGAGCAAAAGCAGCACAAATGACAACAGAGAACTTTGTTTATTTGCTGTAATGATACTATCAATCTTCTTTTATTTCTCTTAAAAGATTGTAACTAAAATATAAAGGTATATATAATGAAAGCAATAGACTACATACATAGAAAATAAAAAAGAAAAAGCTCGTTCTATAAATCAAAGATAAATTACACGAAGAATTTCAATGTCTCACTTCTCTTTCTTTCTTGCAGGAACCTTTTATTGGCTCGTTCCTTTATTCACTGAGTGTATATATCAAAGTGAATATAAATAAACCATAGAAGTTTCGTTTAAGGGCACTTTTTGTAGTGCTAAGAAATCGGATATGTACTTATTGTATAAACTACAGTATTATGGAGATTTACGATAACCCCTTTCGATGTTTGCGTAAGGAAAAACATCAATTACGCCATCAAATATAATGATTGTTTTATCAGTGATCATCTTCAGTATTTGACACGCCGACTGCAGAATGATTCATTGTCTTAAACTATACTGTACTGTTACACAATCCAAGGAGAAGTATTCATAATGAAATGATTTGTTTAAATACGTCGTATTTCACCAGTTAATTCTTATTCTTAACACTTCACTGTCTACACTCCCTCAAATATTTACTTATCCTTTTTATTGTACTATTTTTTGTTATATGGTAAAGTAAAATACAGAAAACAAGCACTGCCCACTAAGGTTAAAAACATGGTAACTGCCAGATTTGAAACCTAAGTATCAGTATGGGCGATGCCATCAGTTGCAGCCCCACTACGAATTATGAACAGTACATGCAAACAGTGATTGCTGGGGCTAGAGGACGGCCGATACTAAAAGAGAACCGAAGCAAGGCGCTACAATGGTTGCAAGCAAGGGGTATACAAACCGTGTCTAAGCTTTTCAACACCTTTCCGTTAGAGGCTGCATTATCTGTAGCTGTAATGCGCTGCTTAGGTGACAAGCAGCATGCTGTATCCCTACTATTATCTGATAACCAAACCATTCCAGCAAATGGCCTTCTTCGTCTGATTGCTATTGCCAAAATGTACAACATTCGGGTGTACCTGTTCTCCACGCAGAGCAAACCTAAGGTGATTGGAAACAATCAGTCAGGCTATAACATGTCGCTTCTTCATGAAGTGGACTCTCATACGGGAACCAGTCGTTGGGTTCCTTTATATATCACAAGGTTTACCTCTCCGAAATTACCGGGTCCTGAAACCGCAATCGAAAAATCGCCTTTTATATCACCTGCTGCAACCATGAAAAATGTCGTGGGAGAGCCAAGGAAGAAAAAACAACGTGCACCACTTGATGTTACAGAAGAAGTTATTAAGGATGAGTTACGAAAAGAAATGTAAGCAATGATCATTGTTTTTACTTGAATATCATCTAGATTCATAATATCACAGAAATAAGAGGATACATTTGAAATTTTCCAGAATTACAAGAAACAAAGATCCAACTCGAGCTGCTTTGGAAAAATTCCAAGAGAAATTTATGAAGCGAAACGAGACGCCTAAGGGTTTGATAACTAGCAGCGGAAGCTCAGATCAACTTTTTAAAACCTTGAAAGAGAAATACGGTACAAAGGCTTCTCCGTCTGCTCTTGACCAACATTTCAAAGGCTCGGATAAACCAGTGTTGCTCTTGAACGATATGGCAAAATTTTTTTATCGCAATCAGTTGAAAAAGATCACTGATCACGAAATACAAGCTGCATCAATCAAGGATTCCAAGAGAAAAGCAAGTGATATAGACGGTGATGATAATGAAGGTGACAACAGAAGTGGTGACGAGCCAAGCGAAGATGAGGAGCAAAGCGATGAAGAAGACAATAACCATCAAGAGTACATTCGTGAGGCTACCACAACTTTGCTAAAACTTGTTCGCCCAGATATCGATCTTAATACTGTAAGATCCCGCTTGCTGATGACAAAGGAATCAAATTTGAGAGTGATAAGCAATAATGCAAACTGTTTTGTCTCATTTTACGGATATGGTTTGTCGTTTGACATGCCTACTACCGGGAAGCTAAACATCTTCTCGTTAGGTACTTTAAGGCGACGTGTACCAATTCATTGGATATGACTATTAGAGTACTGAAATCAACCTAGCAGACGCTTTGCCTGCTGATTGTGACTTTGACAATCATAAAGCTAAACACAGTATAGTCTCTCTGTCTTTTATTAATGCAGACACCGCTGTCGATTCAAACATATTCACTTTTGCTCAGCTCGAAAACATGTTCTACAGCACAGTTGGCGGTATATATACAGAGCAGATGTACGTTTTACATTTTATAGTATTCTTGCTATTTTTTTTGGGCTGCAGACCTAAACCATGGTTTAGCATAAATGGTGTGCTATCCTACCTGGTCGAACCCAACGATGATGCTGTAGCGTCACAGTTCCAAGCCGATTCTTTAGGGGCATTGTATACCACTATGGGAAATTTTTCGTCGGGTTCGTCGTGTGCCTGTTAAATTACGATGAAATTCCCGACGCAACAGGAGGAACCCGACGAACCCAACGCCACGACGTCGATTTCCCGATGAATCCGACGAAAAATTTCCCATTGCGAAGCTCGACGGGATCGTTACGTCCTAACAAAGCGATGAGTGAAGTAAGCAAAAAAGGGACGGCCAAAGAGAAAAGCAGCGCTTCAACAAGTCGCTCCCGAAAACGAAAGCGTAAAAGGTAAAAGCGCAGTAGGCAAGCAACGTCATCCGCCAAAGCAAAGATCACCGAAGGGTATATGCCACAGGTAAGTACACTTTAATCTGAAGAGATCATGAAAGATTGATAATTATTTTAGATGCTGTCTGTTGTGAAGTCACTTTTTGAGGAGAATTCGATCCCTGTTTGCGGCGTGGATCCCGGTATCCGGACCACTGTTGTGTCAACAAGTACGACATCTGCATGGATGATACAGCGGATACGGGACTTTATAAGTAACACAACGACAGAGCTACGGCACGATATTTACAATACCTGGAGTTTGCGAGCATGAGCTGTCAACTACCACTCGCGCTCGAACAGATATCGCTGCGCAGAGAACGAGCCCAAAATGCGAGAAAGAGGGGACCGAAGCTGAGAACAGGAGAATTGAAAGTGAAAAGCGTACTAGAGAGGTGTTTACCCAGAAAGCATACCACAAGTATGCTGATGTCAAACGTATGCACTTCCCCCAAGACATGATTTCAGAAGAAGCTGTTCATTTTTACGGCCATTGGCAGCCCACCAATTCTTACATTCGAGGACATGCTCGCAGGGGACTCAAACGGTTACGTGCAGTACAATGACAAAAAGGCTTGGTAGTTATTGTGAACGAGTACAACACTAGCAAGCCCTGCCACTGGTGTCTCAAGCCTCTACAGTTACAAAAATACCGAGGGAAGGACGGCAAGGTCAGGAAATGTAATGGAGCTGTCTGCTGCGTGAACCCCAACTGTGTTAGCGTTGTCAACGGCTGTAGCACGATGAACCGGGATGTGAGTGCGTCGAAGAGCATTGCACTTAAAGGCGTATCAATAATTGTCTCAATAGATGGAAGTCAAATCCCGATGTTCAGCTCTTAATACTCAAGCAATTACAAGCTTGCACAACAATTTGCTAGTCAATCAACCCCGGTTCGACTTCTGCATGGCCCGTGAAGGGCAATTACCTAGTAACTACAAGCACTGCTCTATATCGGTGACTGATTTTTTGTCGATACTCCGTTGGTATTGATACTTAGGCATATGAGATCCGCTTTTGCGATTGCAGTTGCGATTGCAAGTGCGCAATTGATCAGCTAGTCGAAAAGGAGCCTTGCAATCGATACATATACGACTTAGATGTCGATTTGACTCTGGATATGCTAGTGTGCAAGCGGGATTGTTGCAAACTTTGAGTTTGAAGCCATTTCTTGATCGCAACGTTGCTACCTTGCATGGTAACAGTTTATTCATCTCTGCCAAGACTTTTGCAAGACTTGTGCGTTCTTTCAGATTTCAACAGTAGCTGTTTTGCTTTCTTGGCATCGAAGTGTATCCTTATATAGCAATATGTATTCCATGCTTCTCTAGAAAAATGACATATCACTCCCACAGATACATGGTCAAATATATCCAACAGACGATCTTCTAAATACATACAAAATAGTCGCACTGCACAGGAACCGTCATTGCTTCACCCCAGTGCCGTTCGATAAACTTACATCCAAATCTTTATTAATGGTAAAGTCGAAAGTTGAGTCATCTTCTGTCCGAACTATTATATCTCATTTTGCTCTATAGCATCTACCTTCAATGGCTAGAATGTGCGCAGCACAAGATTGGTTGATTGTTTAGAGCGTAAAATTGGACATACTGGAAAGTTTTCTATCAGACAGCCGTTGTTCCCGCTCCTGCAATATCTGTACGTTATCAGGACTCTAACAAACTCGGTTGTGCTTACCGTTTGAATGAAGTACGTATGCATATATTTATTGATTAGCCAAGCAAAGACGAATAACTGCTTCAGCAGGGACTTTCTATGGCCATTGGTCCACTTGTGGGCCTGGTTCGGTTAGCTATCTGGAACCAAAGCTTGCATTTTAGTTTGTGAGAGCGTGACGAACAAAAAGCATCATTGCCGGTTTATATGTTTGTCACCATGATACCTTCGCTTGTATCACATTTATCGTCTTTTATTACAGGCATTAATTTTCGTCAAGTTATTTTGCTTACGTCTCCTGGTGTGCTTATTTCTTTTGATGTATTATCTACTTAAACAGTATATTCGATACATAGAACAAAAAGACAGCAGCTTTTATAAATAATGTGCCAAATGACACAAAAAGTGCAATAGTTCCAAACCTAACTACACTACTGACCGGGATTGTGAAAATCGTCCTTCGGTTGCAGATATATAACACATGTGCAACACAGTATCAAACCGGGAAACGCTTTAAGCTTTTCGTGCAGATTAAAAAAATGAAGGCTGGACATCTACTATACTAAAACATTTCGCTGCGGCATTAGATGTCATCCAGGCCTCACTTGTAGAATTGAATGTACTTTATTTCCAAAAATTGAAGTCGCATCTAGCAAATTCACTTGGCGCATTTTGGAAACTGGGCTTGACGCTAACAAATTACATTAATTGTCGTGTTATAAAAGCTCGAGTTGACCAATGTTTACATACCTGTCATAAAACTGACAACGCCATACCCATTTCTCCGCCAAGTGAATGCAAGATGCATATATAAATTTCAATTGGTGAGTAATAGAAGAAAAATAACAATAGTATTCAATGACACTTACTAAGTACCGGGCGTAAAGCCCTATCCACTTGACTCGTGGATCCTTTTCTGCCTTTTTGCTTGCTGCATCTCAGATCGCCTTAAAGGAGCTCGGGACGATTCTGGTTTTTCTTCTTCTCGTCAGCTGATTCGACTGCGAGACCTGGATGGTTCAACCATAGTCTCTGTTCGGCTAGCTCTTCTTCGACTTCGTACAGAGTGAGTGATCATTGTTGTCTCTTCTTCTCTAGGATGTACACATGAGCAGAATAATAATTGAAGATGGCGCCGTAAGGCAAAGGAATATGAAAAGTTTGACCTGCACTGATTCTCCAGCTTTGAGATAAGAGAGTGGATTTCTTCAGACGACAGATAATTTAACGGTTTTAGATATATTCTCTTTTTTGCTTTATAGCGTCCTGGAGTCATCTTAAAGTCTTTAAAATAAAATTCTGTCAATTCGCGGAAGAGAAGCAATATCGATTTTTGATCAAACAAGATTGAGATTATTCAGTGGTTCAAATAAGTGCAAAAATAATAATTGTGTCCGCCCGGGCTAGATCAATCTGATAAAAATTGAGGGGGGATAGAAAAATATCGGGGAAGGGCGTGAGTATCAAAAAAGCCTTTTTGCAAGGAAGAAGCGGGCGACAGCAGTCCGGAAGGGGCCCTGATGCGACGGATAGCTTTTGCGGATATATCGATATGTATTAGGCATATGGATTGAATAGACGGGTTGTATTACAGGAAATAGGTTCAACAGACTTCGCGTCTAGGGAAACTAGAGCCTACTATCTGGAGAAGTGAAGCGTTGTGTTGTTTGAGCCTACTAATTGCAACCTTGGCAGCAGCGAGTTCTGCTTTTGATTGTTTAACAGTGGGCATGAGGAGAGCTCAAGGATGTGGATGCACTTTTAAAATGAGGTAAAGCGGTAGCTAAGCAGAAAAAGGACGGCATTGAATTTTTTCTTTTTTCATTTGTTGCGACATTTAATCCCACTGGACGCCGACTTCGATTTTCGTAGTTTGTGAAATTATTTTTGGGAGATACTGTATTTTCGCGTATTTGTTACTTCTGTTTAAACAATGCTTCCTTTGCAGCAGAAATATAGCGTTTTACTGATATATGTCAGGGTTATTGATGAACTTCTAATGAAGAATATTACCAGCAATATATTCGGCTGTACGTGGCCAAACTTGGCGATTCTTGGAACGACATTTTCATCAGACTTTTCAGGTATAGTCTAGGGAACAGCAATAATATAACTTTGTTTTTACGGAAAGGATTATGCCGGCTTTTGCTTCACAAGGCTCCGAAGAAGTATGGTATTCGTGTAACTGCAGCCGTGGCGTACTGGCCGCAAGGTAGTAAGGTTTGTCAACTTTTTCGGAGTGTTCCATGAAGTTGGCTTTTTTTAAAAATTTCGTCGTACAATGTTGGCTTCGGTTCTCGGCACAGCACAGACCCATATCATCTTGAATTGACAGCACTGTGAGTTAATTCTAGTATGTGGCGCCGAAAAATTCCTACAATTGTTATTAAGGAAGGAATAATAGAGGCAGGAAAAAAAACAAAAAAGAAAAACAAGCAAAGCAGCGCCCTGCATCCGTTGCGTCATATGTCACAAGAATTCATTGTTCTGTTGGTATTTCTTGAAACCCCCCTTTAACTATATGAATTGAAGATAAGACTGCAAATTTGCCGCCGGAAGAATACCGATCATTCTAAGCCCAAGCTGATTTCGGCTTCTGAGAGCTTTTCTTTTCATTTCTACTCCTTTTCCGAGCCGAAACCGGAATGGTTAGAATAACGCATGGCGTGTGTAACGTCAGCGGTGATTCTTGATGCTGGCTAGGAATCTAGGGAAGAAGAGTGCTTTCACACTAATTCAATTACTTCACTTTACCGATAATATATTGCTGTTCGTATTGTTGTATTTGTGGTTTCATTTGAGTTACAAGTTGTATTATACTAAGCTACTTTCAATTTTTTCCTATTATAAAATAATACAGACATAAATTATCAAGACATTATATGATTTTGCTTCCTTTGAATCGTGATGATTTTGAAAGATATTTAGAAAAGATGCGATCACAGGTTGAATAGATTGCACGAGCTGTAGAGCTATGAAATCCATAGATACACCGGAGAGCTATCCACTGCTGCTGCGATTTAGGTACTTTTGCACGAAGTGGGAATCCGTCAGCATTGCGCAGTGTGGGCGATATCGCCATATAGATCTCAAAGGCAGCGCGAATGCTATCTTGAACTTCTGGTGGAAGGCCATCAATGCCTCGCTGAGCTTGCAGCGTAATTGTGTCTGCTAATTCAAGAATGCGGAGAGCATATGACTTGATTATCCGCTCGCCTACTGTAAGTGGTGCTCGTGCTGATTTGAGAGCTCTGTAATGCTGTACAGGCCTTGTCATATACTGGAGTGGAACGTAACATCTTCCATCCATGCTATCTTTGATAACGTCACGGGCAATATTGATAAGCTGCAAGCACTAATCACAATAGATGGGTTAGACGATAAACTGGGGAAACATGATATTGATTCCTTCTGTACCTGTCCTGTTGCTCTCGCTTTTTCCAATACATCATTCTTTCTGTCACCTGATCGAGAAGATCCCCAGTTACCACGGCCTGTTTTATACATGATAACACAAGTGCATAGTTCGCCAAAAGTACCGGATATTAGGCCAGCATAATTTAAAAGGTCCTCTTGACTCTGTATGGGTTGTCCTTTGATGTCGAGCTCCCAAGCATCGGTAAGCTCAGAGAGAGCGCGTGGGCATAGATAGTGGGAAATACGAGCAAAGGAACGAAATATGGTCAAGATATCTTTGGAAGGCAAAAGTCGTGCATAACAAACCCAATCTACTTGGCCAAGGAATAGAGGACCATGGTCGTTGGCTTCCTTTTCATGCGAACTTTCGAGAAACACGTCATGTAAAAACCGGCGAATGGTTGCTAAATTTCTTCTTCTCTCTTCTAATGTAGGCGCGTCATCCACAAGGTCGTCAGCGGTCCGAAAGAATGCATACAGTATGCAAAGATCCTGTCTCAAGTTGACAGGGAAAAGGGCAGCCATCGTTTTCCACGATCGGGAAGCAGGGCCGAGAACCCGGATTGCTACCTCTAGATCCCGAATGGGTGCAGGGTCAAGGTCAGTTTCTGCAGGTAGAGACATGGCAAGCTTCGCCATAGCAACCCAGTACTCCAGTCGCATGGGGTTCTGTAGTCGTACAAGTGCTTTTGGATCCCGTGTCACAAGAGAGGGGTATGTGTTAAGAAGGGCATCCAAGTGATCCAAGACGTTACATGCCAAGACTACAGTAGCAGTTACTGCTAGCCAATCCAGGAGGGACCACCAAGTTACATGGGAGTATGGTTTTGTACCCGCCCACCCCGTGATTGTTCCAGGAATAGAGGCAAGTACGACCAGCTTCCAGCGACGCAGGAGATATGGCCCTGACAAGTACCATAATAAGCCAATAATGGGGCTCAGCAAACAAGGAACAGAATTAGTGGCGAAGAAGGGAACACTATATGCGGAAATAGCGTGGATCGGTAGTTCACACGTCAGGAGGATACAACGGCATGAATGGACGACAAAGTTGGAGTGACGAGTAGTAGATGCAAGGAGTTTAAGGGATAGCGAATAAAAGGGAATAAGCGAAAAACAAAGGTTAAAACTCCGCAGTCAGTTGTTTACGATTTTGGACATGGTGGACGTCTCTTTTTACCTTGCGATTCCGAAAGATCCGCCATGTCGAATTAGTCCAGATAGCCAAGGATTTGCCTCTGGTCGAATAAATAGTACCGGGAAATTCCACCTTGTGAGTAATCCTGAAACTGAGATAGATAAAGCTGTAATGATAGCAAAGACGGCGGCGTTTATGAATATTAGCCAGTTGTCTGAGTAATACGAGATTAATTGACAATGCTTGACCAAAATTCGACATGCAATACCGAAAACTAAGCCTTGGGTGCTTTGTAATGTGAGTGAAGTAAAAAATGCAATGCTGGTAAACGCAAAATATTTGATACAGTCCATATTCGTAACAAATGGCTTATGAAGCACAAATGCGATTACAAATGCAGCGCAAACGTACTGTATGTGATAGAAAAGCATACTACAGAGGGAAAAAAGAACGAATGAGGTGGCAATGACATTGTAAACATTTGGTATTTATACCACTAGTACGATCGCCTCCTAATTTCCGTATACAGCCACCGGGGAGTTGGTTCTTATAATGGATGAATATGAAAAAGTTCCGATCAACTTTTTTTTCTCCTTGATAAAGTTAAACCAAACCCAGAAGCCAAAGCCGCAGTCAATTACACTTTTTTTTCTATTACTTGGACACTGTAGACACACCGAGCAATGGTTTATCTATACAAGTCGCATCAATGACGTTCCGTGGTACCTGAACTCCATCCCTGCCATGTCTCCTTTAGAGTCCCCCAAACCAAAAGTTGCCATTTTGATAGCATCACGAAACGTTTGAAAACAAAACGCGGAAAAACTTGACAACTTCCCGAATAGCAGACTAATCGGGCCCAATTAGCGTCCGTCGACTGACGTCCTATATCATAGTAAAAGTATCCGCTAGCAATAGGGTACTCTACCATATGTGCACTTATTGATGCGCATTATCAACCACTGCAATATCAAATAAAGTTTGCCTATGACTTGGCCTATGCTAAATGGTCTGGACAAGGTTACTGCAGCTCTTTTCAGAATACTGCCCTTCTAAACCTTGGCACTAATAAGTATCTATTTTGGAAGACAAAGTATATATAAGTATCTCTTAAATTCACTGCGCCTTATCCATATGGTCATGGCTTAACTGGACATTGGTACAAACAATACGATTAGTAGCTTTTTCTTCTCGGATAAAATACTGTGGAAAAAAACTGAAATGGGATAGCTAGAAACATGATAAAAGAACTCCATGCGCAAACTGACGCAGAACATCGTTATAGTCGGAAATACAGGTTTTTTTTCTTTATTCAATAAGATGGGATATTCCCACACATTCTTTTGAAGCCAGTGCAAAAAAGCTTTTCCTTGCATGGCTTAGTGAGAAAAAAAGTCAGCTTAGCAATAGGACCATGAGCCAAAACTCTGGAAAATCTATTCAATTCTTGTGGATTGCGATATGGCGAAAACGTTCCAGACCATCTTAAGTACGAGAACAAACCCCGTGAAGGTATTTGAATCAGAATCACGTTCATTTTACTAAACAATGCAATGGCTCAAACAATTAGAACAACAGGACAATTATCTAGCAAGAAAAAATTATAAAGGGGCAGCTTTTTCTAAAAATGCAACAGGGATGCTTGTGCGAGCTGACTTAGCAAAGCTTCGTATGCCACTTTCTTTTCGCCAACAAGCTGTCCCAAGTCCACAAGCACAGATACCTTGTGTTTTCAACGTCTCGTCATTATAGGTTTTTTTAGGATTATTCATTCTTTTCAGCAACACACAAAATATTACCGAAAAAGACAGAGTTTCCCTGCGTTCAATGCAGAAACGTCCTGTCCCTCGTCTGAGAACTTCTCTCTACCCCCTTGGTTCTGCCTGTAGTTGCGGATTACGTTTGTACTAATACACATGACGTAGCGAAAATACACTTCTGGTTTTGGTAAGTACGATTTTTGTTTCGGAGTGCCGTGTAAGCCAGGAGAGCCTAGGATTTTATGGATCTACGTAATGTTTTATTGAGAATTGCGGAGTTTGCGTGTATCCTGCAGAGAATAAAAGCTTCATTCATCTCATCGACCTACGACGGCAGGGTCATCTCGGTTGCCGCTCTCTACATCAAAGCTTTGTGGTTGCACAAGATGATACCTACAGTGTATCATCATGCTTACCCTTCGATATGATAGCTTGAGCACGTATAGCCATGCCTACAAGTCGAGAATCTTTTAGCACGAATTCAAACGTTATCTGTCTACTTGCTCTCTTTTGCCTCTAGATTTTTCGAAAACTTGCATAGAAATAGATATTGTGACTGTAAATGTAGAATACCTGTTAGGTCTTTTCGTTGCACAAAGGATTAAAATGCTATTAAGTGTGGATAGAGATCTTTCAGGTTTCCTGATTGCACTGTTTAAGAGTCGTGTAGAAGATGAGTTTTGATCAAACTGTTCCTTTCGCTCGCTTTGAATGTCACGACTCCTATCTATATACGTACTGTCAGTTGAATAGCGTTGTCCTACCAGGATCTTTAATGGCGCAATCCCAAGACATGTTACATAGCTTACTGCAAATACGCAATGACCTATTTTTTGAACTATTACACATGCTTTGTCACTTTCTACAAACACAATGCTTCTAAATGCATGCTAAGACAAATTACGGAATAGATGCAGGGAGAAAGGGATGATATAAATGCGTCTGCTTGCAGTGGAGAAAGGATGTTACTGCAAGCGAATCTGCAACTTGTTTGAATCCTATAGTTAATACATCTAAGTTTCCGTTTCTCGCCTTTCCCAAGGAAAGTTTTAATCCCTGCACTATGTAAATATAGACGTGAATATCAATATGCTTAAGCTATTAATTATTTGTTTTTTACGGTATTCTACAATCATTTTATTCAAAGTTCAGTAATTTACCATGTTATCAGATATTGACCGTTGTTTTGAAATTTTAACGAAAATGTTTGAATGAACTTAAGTCATCGTATCATCCCACAATATGCATCCGATTGTTGACTAGGTTATGGAAACAAGTAAATAGTAGCTCGTGTGGCCACAGCGTCCCTGAATGACCTCCTTGCATCCATCTAGTTGCTAATCGGCAAGATTCTTACGCATATTCGGGGTGAATACGGTATTTTACAGACTACAGGGCTGTTTCGGTTGTCAAACCAACAGCTTAACTTGTTTCAAGCTATTATCTACTAAATTTGCCATTAAACGCCAGCTAAGTCTTTGCAAACATTTTTATCCCCTAGTTTCATTTTTTCTTTATACAACTTATCTTTAGACGTAATTCTCCTGAATATGTAATATCTGAACTTTGCTTTGCCTCCGCTAATTGGGGCAAAAACTGTCTTTGTAGCTTAGTAAAACAGATTTGCCCTAAGAGAATCCATATGACGTCTCTAGAGATTAACGATACGTACATTGAGTATCTTTTCTTCTTCTCTGGCTTGGACAGTTGCATTCTCGAGAACTTAGCATGGATATTCCGTGTTCGCTGATTAAAATTCCCATAATCACATTTGCGTACGTGATCCCTTTTTGGTCTTTTCTTTTCTAATCATATTGGTGCTTTGAATCAGCATAGATATAACCCTCAAGGACTGTGACATGGGACTGTTACCGTTGAATTTTAGTAAACGTAAGTTTACAGAGTACGTATTTGACGTGGAGCATGCTCTCACAACCATAAGTTCGTCGATCTGAAGTCACAGAATTATACGGGCTAATACGTCGCATAAAATTGAGTTGAAAAGAAGGATTGAATAATAGATATTGTCAAGAAGCGAACAGACAAGAATATTCGAATCGACTTGTTACACTGTTGGTTGAAGCTGTTACCGATAACACATATTTGCCCCAGTGTTTCTATCCTCAACTTCTTTTCTCTACAGTTTTGCTGTTGCACTCTGCCAAAGTTTTCTACTTTTATAGCGATGGATCAAGGTTGACGAACTGGCTCTTTGCTTTTAGTAACTAGAGTTATAGATATCATAGTTTATCATTCTTCTCGTACCTATTGTTGGCTAACACGCTAGCCTACGATAACAGGGTACTTTTCGCGGTTGTAATTCCAACATATATTATAAGCATCCCATCAATAAACGACAAGATTGCATCATACAGTATCTCCCAAAAATAATTTCACGAACTACGAAAATCGAAGTCGGCGTCCAGTGGGATTAAATGTCGCAACAAATGAAAAAAGAAAAAATTCAATGCCGTCCTTTTTCTGCTTAGCTACCGCTTTACCTCATTTTAAAAGTGCATCCACATCCTTGAGCTCTCCCCATGCCCACTGTTAAACAATCAAAAGCAGAACTCGCTGCTGCCAAGGTTGCAA
>JNDQ01000528.1:0-14784 GCA_000696995.1 Apophysomyces elegans B7760
CAAAGCATCCCGGTACCACAAGAAGAAGCCTCGACCAAGGTTTTCCGAGCGACAATCAGACAATACCTGCGCGACACACATACGACGATAATATCGGCCCCGACTGGCGCACGGACCCTAGCAGCATGCCGACCCACGCTATGCATAGACCCGATTCTGTGGTTACCCATGACGAGACGAGATCGCAGCAGGTGTATCCGCTGGCGACTAGCATGGCTCCCCGGTGGCAAGAAAAAGGCCTGCATTACCTGTGGCTATGTGAACCTCACCAAGAAACACGTTATTGACTGTCTCCGTATGCATAATCGCCTAGGCATTACCCGCCAACAGACTGCCAATCCAATGTCCTTCTGTCTCAACCTCCTCCCGCATTCGATCCCCAGATCTGCCCGCCGTCACCAAGAGATCCGCAAAATATGGCCTACTGTATGCACAATTCTTGCCGAACTCGACGCTCACCAGCATCCGGGATCAAATCTGCGATAATACCATGACCCAGATCCGGGAAAGGCCCTGCTGGAATGGCTCGATGCTCTCCCTCCTCAACCAGGCTAGGCACATCAAAGCTGACTCCCTCTTCTTCCCTCTTTTTTCCTTTTTCTTTTCCTTTCTATTTCACACTATGTTTTTCTTTATTCCCTCATATTCCTTTTGCCTCACTCCTTCGACCTTTTCCCTGCCTCAACCGCAGGGTTTTTATTCCACCTTTTTCTTTTTGAGCTGTCTCGAGCAAATATGTCTGTCACAGACGCTGTGTTCAAATAGAGACGTTAAATAAAACCAACAAATTTTAAACGTATTCTAGGCACTCCGCTTCCTGTGTGGCCCACCTTAAACTTTCTGAAACCGCATTGCCGTGACTGACAGATTTGACACGTTCGCCTTGAAGCGGGTCTTGAAACGACACCATCTTTCTGCATCAACTCATCATCCTATACAGCCAACGATGGCAGACATAGCAAAACCAACATCGAACAATACGAGCTTCCGGGACAAAGAAAAGCCCACGGAAGTTAGGATGAGCAATATTGTTGCTGCTAAAGGTACGTCTATGTTTGACAAGAGCACCCTTCAGAGGTAGCATTGAACGTTTGAGGGTTTTATGGCCGATATGAGAATTAATGTACAAGGTTTTACTAGCCGTTGGTGATGCCATCCGAACATCTCTTGGTCCTAGAGGCATGGATAAAATGGTAACAGTGAAATCCGGCATCAGAAGATAGATTCTGACGGTCGTTGCAGATCCAGACGGGCAGTGGGGAAGTCGTCATCACTAACGATGGTGCCACTATCTTGAAGCATATGGCTGTTCTTCATCCTGCAGCCAAAATGGTGAATATCAGTACTATGCAAGTGTAAATATCACTGATTTGCGGTATAGTTAGTTGATTTATCTGCAGCACAAGACGTAGAAGCGGGAGATGGAACAACTTCCGTTGTTGTCTTATGCAGTTCGCTACTTACCGCAGCAGAAAAGATGCTTGCAAAAGGTAAACAAGTTTATACAGTTTATAAGGGCTAGAAAGACAAAGGCGAAAATGCTTCTAGGTATTCATCCGACCACAATTGCCGAATCTTTCCAACGCGCCGCGCAGAAATCCGTTAAGCTCCTCACAGAAATGGCAGTGTCAGTTGACTTATCCGATCGTGATTCTCTGCTTCGTGCGGCGTCTACCTCGCTGAATTCAAAGGTATTATCTCCCCATATTTGTTTACAAACAAAGGATGCTAATATTACGTAAGATCGTCTCACAATATTCCACGCTTCTTGCCCCTATTGCTGTCGATGCGGTTCTTCGTGTGATTGACCCTGCGATAGCAAACAATGTTAACCTGAATGACATTCGTGTGGTCAAAAAGGTGGGAGGTACGATCGATGACACAGAATTGGTGGATGGTCTTGTCTTGAATCAAAACGTTATAAAAACTGCTGGTGGCCCTACCAGAATGGAGAAGGCCAAAATCGGTTTGATCCAGTTTCAATTATCAGCGCCAAAACCGGATGTAAGGTTAAATCAGTTCCGATGTAGCATGCTAACATAAAGGCTATTAGATGGAAAATCAAATTGTTGTAAACGATTATCGACAGATGGACAAAATTCTGAAAGAAGAACGTCAATACCTTCTTAACATGTGCAAAAAGATTAAAAAATCGGGGTGCAATGTGCTTCTCATTCAAAAATCCATCTTACGAGATGCAGTGAACGAACTTTCTCTTCACTTTTTGGCTAAGCTTAAGATCCTGGTGGTAAGAGACATTGAACGTGACGAGATTGAGTTTATCGCAAAGGTACAGTTAGTAATGGTTCCTGATTCAGTATACTTATCAAATTGTAGTCCCTTGGTTGCAAACCAGTGGCTGATGTCGACTCTTTTACCGAGGATAAATTGGGTTACGCAGATCTTGTAGAAGAGTCAGATGCATCAGGGTCCAGGATTGTCAAAATAACCGGTATGAAGCATGCCGGCAAGACAGTATCTGTTGTCTGCCGCGGTGCCAACTCCCTCGTATTGGAAGAGTCCGATCGTTCATTGCACGATGCTCTTTGCGTTGTCCGCTGCTTAGTAAAGAAAAGGTATGTTTGGATGCGTACGAAAAAGCGTGATCTGATATACATGCTAGGGCACTAATTGCCGGCGGAGGCGCACCCGAGATTGAAGTCTCCCAGAAATTAATGGAATATGCCAAAACGTTGAAGGGAATGGAACAATACTGTTTCCAGGCATTTGCAGAAGCACTCGAAGTGATCCCCACAACATTGGCAGAAAACGCCGGTTTAAACCCTATCTCTATTGTGACCGAGCTTCGAAATCGACATATCCGCGGCGAAAAAACGGCGGGCATCAATGTGAAAAAGAGCACGATTACAAACATTCTAGAGGAAAATGTTATACAGCCTTTGTTGGTCAGTACAAGTGCTCTTGAATTGGCAGCGGAAACGGTGAAGATGATTTTGAAGATTGATGACTTGGTAAGTGGAAGTGCCAGGCAGGGGAGCATCTCCACTGATCTCTTGTATAGGTACAGAGCCGATAAAAGGGCATTTAACAGGTCATTTTATAATAAAAAAGCACACATTCATTTCTTCAGCGTCTATCTTCTCTGGAATCGGAAAAGGAGAGAAAGAGATTACATACGGTAGGCTGCGAGGATTTCATCGTCCCAACTAAGGAAACGGCCAGAAAGGCCATGCGACGCCTTGGCAGCCAAAGCAGCAATTACATGACCAGGTGCTTCGGGTGGATTGAGTTTCCCCTCGCGATGAAGATCGACGAATTTGCTGAAATCACTTCCCATAGCAACTTGACCTATCAAAAGTGATTCAAAACAACAGTTTTTTCTAGGCATTCAGCTTACCTTTTTCACGGATTAATCCCTGCATTTCAGTATCGCAAACGCCTGGTCGGAGAGCGATCGAAGTTACATCAGGTTCTTCCACACCAAGCGTTTGAGTCAAGTGATTTAGGGCTGCCTTGGAACTATTGGATTACAACATTAATACACACACGCACACATACTGTTAATGCTCCATTTTTGTTAATACTCACGCTCCATAAGCTCCCCAGCCACAGTAACCTTTGCTAGCTGCTCCAGATGAGACCATAATAATGGCGCCTTTCGACTTGCGAAGGGAGGGCAAGGCGTGTTGGACCAGTGAAACCACCGAGAAAAGGTTTATCTCGAAAAGCCTGTTCACAGTTAAGGAAAAGAGCAAAAACAAAAACAAGCCTGCCGTCTTGCTTTACTTACTGCTTCCATCCTTGCACTGGGCTTTCAGCTACAGATGCAATAGGCTCCAGAACGCTTTTTTAAGAAAAAACGAATGAGGTTCACTTGACAAAAATTGTCACTCGAGTCCTTTACCCAGCATTGGCCACAACAGCATCAATCTGATGCCATTTATCTACGGCATGACCGATTACACGACGAATGGTGGCATCTTCCGTTACGTCTCCCACAATGATCTCCAACGAATCGGTCTTGCCAAGCTCGACGGCTTCTTTGCGTAGCACCTCCAAAAGTGGTTCACTTCTGGCCACAGCCACCACACGTGCGTTAAATTTCTGCAAGGCAATCAGGGCTACCGCTTTACCAATACCGCGGGATGCTCCTGTAATTATAATCACCGGGGAAGCCATTGTACTGAATGTGAAACGTAAACTTCAACCCCGTCAACTCTCGTTGGCGTACGTTTACAGAAAGCACGAACGGAATTTGGAACTGTCGGACTGAAAGAAACGAGATTTTTTAACTTTTCCTTTGTCACTAAGTCCAACAGTTTGTTGAATTATGCTGTTGATAATGCTTGTCCTTCACAGCAATGTAAGAGACGCCTTTTGTAATAGACATACGTGTATGTATGCATCCGCTTGTTTATTAAGGGATTTCCATCCCTTCTATTGCTAAATGTCCACTGAAACAGCTATTAGACAAAATTGAACCATGTGCGAGATGCAGTCGTCCAGTATGAGAGTAAGACAACGTTTGTCCTCATTTTTTTGCACCATTCAAACCTAATATGCAGCTTAATTCTTTTGTACAACGTAGACATTATATAAATAAAGCCTTTATTTCAGTTGTTTTTGAGTGGAATGCATCAAGGATCCAAAAGGCAGATGACCCAACGGTTGCAAAGTCTTTTCTATTTCCTTATTGGTCAATGACAAGAGTACATGAGCTCCGATAAAGTATTACCCCTTTCGTCCCGGAAAGGGGCGCGCTGTGCCCGGGACTAAGAGCGGGGAACCATCCCAAAGGAGGAGACCCTCTCTTAATTTCTCTCAACATTCACATCAGCTATGGTAATATATCAGCCCATCTGGACGGATAGATGGACGAGCGAATGGACAGATGGATAGAACGGATGGATGGACGATGATTGACAATCATTTACCAACAAATTTTCCTTTTTTTTTCTTTTCGCTATCGAAAGACTTGTAAGAGAAGAAACAACGGACGCAACAAGCACGGACGTGGTCACAACAAGTTTGTTCGTTGCATCAATTGCTGCCGCTGTGTCCCCAAGGTATGTTGAACAGAAACTAATCAGAGAGCGGCTTAATAAGATGCCGAACCATCATTCATTTAGGACAAGGCCATTAAGCGTTTCACGATCCGTAACATGGTGGAAGCTGCCGCTGTCCGTGATCTTCAGGAGGCTTCCATTTACGAGGGTAATTGTAAAGGGGAGAAGAACGGAGAGCTGACGATACTAATACAAATAAATGCGCTAATGTGTAGAATATGCCATTCCCAAATTGTACGTTAAGCTTCACTACTGTGTCTCTTGCGCCATCCACGCTCGTGTCGTTCGTGTGCGCTCCGTTGTCGATCGCAGAAACCGCGCCCCTCCCCCGAGATTCCGATTCCAAAAGGTGAGTGACTGGAATGGTCGTTTATACAGTATAACTTATCTAGCTCTAGGCTTAAATCTGAGGAATTTTTTGTTTGGGTTACAAGAAAGAAAAGCAACATCAAATATAAGTCACTTTTCGTTATCCATTTTTTGCACCACTTGTCATGTGCCATGAAGACTATTTTATCACAGTTGTTTACAGATTTCCGATGTATGTTCGTTTGCTACAGAAGCGAAACATATTTAGAACATGAGCGACGCGATGAAGAAAAGATAGACAAGCCATCGCAATAGGAACGAAACGAGTGTTGAAAACGTAGAAGCAAATGAGACAACGAAATTTGGAAAGTAGCGTGTTTTTTAAAGCAAACAACTAGCAAAGCTGACCCTGCGATGTGCTTCTCGACTTTGCGTGGTTCTTCATGATTTCTAATGCTGTAATTTCAAGTCATTCAGTGGATATTTTAATGCTGCAGCTCGACGTAGTTAGCTAGTTAAGGACAAAACAAAGAAGTCAGTCCAGCACACGATTATCCGAGCGACATCGTTACCTGGGAATAATCCGACAGTCGTGCCATCAGGTCCGACACCCTGCCACCAATCCTCGCTTACAAATTCAATATGTGTAATGATCTCGCTTTCCTTGAAGCTAATTTCATTATCTTCGCCTGCTGCATAATCATAAAGTGCAATTGCAGTCTGGCCGAGATCCTCCTTTGGCGTGGGTGTAGGCTGCGAAACAGGTGGCATAGGTGGAGGAGGTGGAGGAGCCACTGGCTCTTGCTCCTAATAGACGAGACTTCGTTGTGAGCCACATCCCTAATACGAGCTTACACACTAATTCAAGCTTACCTCCTCTTCTTCCAAGATCTGTACGTAGTTAGCTGGGAAAAGACCCTGCTTTTTACCATCGGCACCGACACCAAACCACCAGCCTTCATCTACTTGATCAATCTGAAGAATTGTCTCGCCTTCGATCAAAGTCATCTCGTTCGACTCAGCTAAGAAACTCTCAATTAATTGACAACAGCACCCTCAGACCATGACATACCAGCTTCATATCCGAACAAGACAACTGCAGACAGACCGTTTGTACCTTGAGCATGAGCAGTAGTGTCAAGAGCCTACATATAAAACTGGATTAGCGATAGCCGTTTCATGCAATACTTCGTACCTGATGTTGCACTGCATTAACAGCTCGTTGCTGCTAGAGCGCGGTAAAGGTGATGTTGAGCTTTCGATTGGTTTTGCAGTGCATTCTTACCGCCATGAGTTCTTCTTGACGTCGAGCTTCTTCGGCTTCTCTTTGCTGTCTTTCACGTTCCTCAGCCTCTTTTTGTTGCTTTTCGCGTTGTTCAGCTTCTCTTTGCTTTCTCTGACGCTCTTCGGCTTCTCTCTGTTGTTTTTCGCGCTCTTCAGTGTCTCTGCGCTGTCTTTCGCGTTCCTCAATTTCCCTTTGTTGTCTTTCGTGTTCTTCGGCTTCTCTTTGTTGTCTTTCGCGTTCTTCTGCTTCTCTTTGTTGTCTCTCACGCTCTTCAGCAGCTCGACGCTGTCGTTCTTGCTCTTCTGCTGCAAGGCGTTTTCTCTCCTCTTCGTGCGCTCGTGCCTCGGCAGCAGCCTGTTCCCGCCTCTGTCTTTCTGCTTCTTCTCTTTCACGCTGTGCTGCCTCTTCTGCTGCGCGACGTCGTGCTTCTGCTTCTTCCTGTCTACGACGTTCCTCTTCAATATTTCTTTCCTGCTCTGCTCTTTCTCTTGCTAGTTGCTCCTCTCGCTCACGTAATTCCCTTTCAGCTTTTTCACGTTCAGCACGAACCGATACCGCACCTGAATCCTGAGTTTGCACACCACCCCAACGAGCTGCTAATGGTTTAGGTGCCGTCTGAATAGGTTCATAGTTTGTTCCCTACCGTCGATAAAGGTTAAAGATTTGTAGCCTGCTATATCCAATACATTACCACTGGTTTTGGCGGTCCTTCTTTTTTCATCGACTCTCGTTGCATTGCAGCAATGTCAGGAATTTCGGTCTTCTGATAAACTGAGCCCTATGGTAGCGGTGAGATCCCTCGGTCCATGCTTCAGTCAAGATTCTAATGCGAATTACCACAGGCGTCACTGCCGGCTGAGCTCTTGCTTTTTCTTTATGCACACTGTATTTCGCGCCAGAAGATTCTGCAACACGTTTTATAATAAGGTCAGGTTCTACATCGGCCTAAAATGACAAGAGCGAATTGTCACTCTCAAAAAATGCCATACACAAACAGGTGACCTACTTCATCGCGAGCGTTGATTTGTACGTGGAAGCTCTGAAACAAAGTATTACTACACGAGCTATATCCAGAGACACTTATCGAAAAACCTTACCTTGAAGAACTTGGATACTTCGCTCAAATGAGAATTAAAAAAACCTTTGCGTGTTTCCGGGACTCCGCTTCCGCACTGAATATCTCGTTAGATACCATTATTGACAGAATTACCAAAATACCACACCCAAGCAATGAAAACGTATTTAGGAAGTTCGGTGTTGGGGTCTTTAACACGAGCATACGCAAACTGAATTTTGCCATCATTAAATTCGTCATATAATTCTTCAAGTCCACCATCTGCGCAATATTAGATGGGTAATAGCTGAACGTCGGAAACTGATATTTACCACCCGTGCCTTGCACTCGTAGGTCGTTTGTTCCTTTGTCGTATGAGTATATTAACCAGTTCATCGGATCGTTATCATTTAGAACAGCTTGATAAGCTGCATTAAGGTCAGCTCCATGTGTGTTAAAGTTCACTTGGAAGCTCATTGTTGTTAGAAAGTGTAACAAGCACCAGGCGCGCCAAGAGGAGACATCGTTTTAGAGCGGTGTATGAATCTCGCTGCGTTTTTCAAGGCCCGCCCTGTCTCTCGTTATCTCTTTTTGCCTTCCCTTTCCAAAACATACCTACGTCTGCACTATGTCAACCGCAAAGGCTTGCTCTCAACCGGAAAATGCGTCTGAGCACGAATATAACGAGTTTTTGCTTGGCAACGCACCTGAAGGTCTTAATGTAAAGGAATCGCAAGGTCGAGAAAGCATGCTGTACCTATCCTCCACTGCCGAATGCCTTGAATTGAGACAAGATGTGCATCAGTTTGGTCTTGCAGGCAAGATCTGGCACAGGTAAAGCAAGGTTTGTTCCAGATATTTAATGTCTTTGTCAAAAAAGAATAACCGTTGCTTTCCCTCTGTGCGCTTTTTGCATATATACAACAGCGCGTACTCACTTCAGGCGTATTTTGCGTCCCATGATGGAAGTTTGGACCCTGCTCCTCCGATCCCTCGCTCTTGCTTTTTAGACTGCATTGAACCTATCGAAAGGCCATATCGTATTATTGAACTAGGTGCTGGCACAGGTTATGTAGGAATTGCTTTGGCGAATATGTTGCGGAAAGAATGCGAAGTGTACATCACGGATCTGTCGCAGGTCGTTCCGTTAATTACCGAGAATGTTTCAGCACGCCATCAGGCAGCAGCTGCACGTGTTCGGGTGGAACGGTTACATTGGGGAAACAAAGGAGATGCGCAAAAACTGCTTCAGGACGGACCGTTTGACGTTGTGATTGCTAGCGACTGCGTCTATTTTCCAGAACTGTTTCCTCTTCTTCAAGACACATTACTCGACATCTGCAGTCCTCAGACACGCGTTGTCATAGGGTATAAGTGCCGATCGTTGGAAAAAGAAGTTGGTTTCTGGCAAGACTATTTTGGGAGGTACTTTGAATATGAACCTGTTAGAAACAAAGACGGTGGTCTATTTGGTGAGGAAGATCAAATGTTTGTTTTTGTTGGTTCGCGCAGACCTTGTAACGAAGTGAAAGCGGCTGACGATACGTTTACTACTATATTGTTTTGCTCAATGGATATATAAAATATACCTATTTTCCATAGAATTACGGTTTCTATCTTTGTAAAGTAGCAGCTTGTTGGACCGTTTAGTCTTGATGACTGTGCATGGCAACGGAAGCAGAAATCCTCATTTATCCCAGACGAACGCGTAAATTAAGCGATATGTCGCTGTTGCTTGCTATCGAGTAAATTGTTTCGATACACACGTATAGCCACACCCTTTTTTTTCCGTAAACAACAATAATGTCTTTCTTTAATCAGAGCAAAGCCCATGTATGTGGGATTCCCTATTAAACCATAGATAATTTGACTATTGGTTTTTTCAAATAGTTTTGGATTCCACCCAAAATTGTTTGAAGTATCGGAGTGTCAAATTTTGAAGAATCATCTAACCAAACTATGAAATACGAGATTTTGAATCAAAAGCGTGTGCTCGTTCAGAGGTTAAGTGCAACTACATCCCAAAGTCATAGATAACCATCCTACTAATTAGAAGTTAATTCTAAACGACCCAATGGTTAAAACAGTTGAGGATACTGGAAAATATCACCAAAAACAGTGTAGCCGACTTTGTTTGTGTAATGCAAAACGCCAGATGTCTGTATGATGTATGGAAAGACAGTAAGTAAAGGTTGAACCTTATCAAATATATCAATTACAATAACAAAACAAAGTCAGTAGTAATTTTCGGCGTAATTAGTTTGAATTACTGAGTATTACGTCGAGACATACTGTTATTGACTACTAGATTAGGATCGTAGTAGAGGATAATAGGGCTACAATTCCAGGGTCAGCGTTGATACAGCTGAAAAATAGTTCTTTGTTCTTCTAAGCGCAGATTAATTAAATAGCTGGCTCTCAATTCTACTTCTACTTTCTACTCTCGGCTAATTCTATAACACATATCATGGATGCTTATGTGATATTCAAAGCAGGCCATAGTTCCCCAACCGTCTGACCCTTGTTCTGAATATCTTGTAGATTCTCTCACGAACAAAATGATCACGGAACTTTTGTTTATTCTACAATATCAGCTTCCTCAATACGTGAGGTCTCATCCATATCTGCCCCGCTGTGTTCAACAAATGAGAGTAGCACTTCGTATTTAGGACCGCTATTCATGACGTAATCAGTCATTACAACAATAAGTGACAGAAAAATTAGGAAAATGAAAGACTTAAAAGTTCCACTAAATATGATCATGTTTTGTTTAAAGTGCGATTTAGAATGCATATCAAGGAAATTTTGATTTGTTCTTTCTAGTGAAAACAACGATGAATTCATATTTTAGTAGTAAAGTTAACAATGAGTGTACAAAGAATAGTACCAATAGCCCTTCTTTGAGCAGACAATAACCAGGAATGACATATCATACCTGTATCATCTCTAGATCAATTCATTGATCTCATACACACTGGTCCATCCTCGTATATCAGGTAAATGAAATCTTAGTGACAGTGGCCGTCAAATGATCGCTCCCTTCTCTTTGACAGTCAAGCATTGTTGGCGACACGAGACATCACATACCGCACCTTCCTATTCTCTTTCTCTAGGTTTGATGGTTATATTGTTTTTATTTTAATCCATCCTCACCGCTTGTGCAATGGACGAAATTTGGCAAAGTTGTAGAATCCAGATCATATTGGTTCGCGTGAACCGGGTGCGAAACAAAACGTTAAATGCAAAACCTAGTTCGGATTCAGCCAGGGAAGACACTTATTTTGACAAGTACAAATATAATACTCTCTCTCTCTTTCTTACGTCCACTTTCCCTTGGTTTTTCCTTCAGTGGTTATCATCAATGACTGATTCCGTATTACACTGTTCCATAAACCTCCTATTGACCCTTTTCGTTTCCATCAGTTTATTAGTCTATTCACCTTTGCTCTTTACATGATTTTAGAAAAACAGAAAAGCTTCAAATAGTAGAGGAGGCCACAAACAAAGGTTTGTCATAAAGGCTTATCTCTTTGACCTACAAGTGTTTTTGTATGCATTTCAGAATTAGATATTGTAATCTTCTTTGACAGAAATATGAGTATCGTAGAATATAGCAGTATACTGTATGATTTAAACATACGCGACATTTGGCATGACTCACCTGTCAAGTATGTGATATTAGCTTGTTACTTACAGTTTCGGAAAACCGGTTAGGCCTACACATCTTAAAAGTCCTGTTTAGCGGGGCTTGTATGGTTTTGATAACCTTGACTTAGTAGCGCAGCGTGGGCCCTGAAGTCTAATTTGACATTCTTGTTTCAAGCATGATGCGTCTCTGTTTAAAAGAAGCTGTCCAACCTACCAGCTTAAAAGAATTTAATAGAATTTGCTTTTGTTAGAAAAGTGCAAAAGTCGGTCTTAAACTTTCGAAGGTCTTATTTATGAATGTCGAGGAATAGATCATCGAATGGCATAATGGAAAAAGTTGTTTCCACGTAAAGACAATGAAGTTATAGTCTGGATACACCATCATTAATAAGTGAAGAGCCAAAGTTGTCCAATTAGGCATGTAACGGTTGCGGACTATGGTCGTACCTTAAAAGAGACAACAGAAGTAGCAAGAACATTCTATCACATCTCTTTGCGTTGTCTTTTCTCATTATGCTTCAAGCCGTTGAGTGGCGCTGCTCAAATCTGACAGCTTTGATTATGCGTTCCCATGGATGGAACTGGCAAGATATCGTCTGCCTTTGCAAAATCAGAAAATATCCCCAACAAGAAGCAGAACGATTAAAACGAGAAGAAGGTGAGTCTTACAGAGGGGACAAGTTTCTCTTGATCAATAGCCTTTATTTATCATTGCACACATATCATGTTCAGCCTTTTGCAAAGACTGCGGGCTGAGTAGTCATCCAAATAAACGATACAAAGCATGCCCATTGAAGGCGCGCCATGGATAGAAACCTGGTAAGCTAATACAGTTTTTAATCCGCAAGGTGTCTCTGATAATGTCTCTTCCTGTGTAAGTTGGAGTAAAAAGAAAACTGAATGCTACAGAGGAGGCAGAGTTTTTAGCGGCAAAAAAAGTGGAAGACAACTCAAAGCGGAGGAGACATCGAATCCAAATAAATTCAACAAACCATGCCCGAGCTGCGGCGGTATCGATCATTCAAAATCTTCTAAGAATTGCAGGAAACCCTCCAAAACAAAAAAGAGCGTTATCAGGAAGAAACTAAATGACAATCATTACGAAACTTTTACGCGAAAGTTACCAGCTTCATCTGTGCTGCGTCCAGAATTTCGAGAGATTTTCCAGGAAAATAACGTTCGATCATCGGCCTTCCTTAGGGAGTTATCTTCCGTGCTCAACTACTTGTCAACTCGTACATTACTGCGAACTGTGAGAGGTCAGTACCTTCTTATATTTATACTCAAAACTTCTGGTATTCGGCGTGCCAGCTTATCATGGGCATCAATATTAGCAACAACAACCCCAATTTTCCTCAAGACCTACGTGATCACTGGAGAGCTTTCTTGGATAACTATCCAAATGCTGTTTATCCTGTTAGGAGTTTTTCGGGTTACAGTGATGTTCGTTCCGCGGCCTGTGTCACGTTGGCCACCACGTATTCCAACAATGTCGCTGAAAACTTTGCAAGCCGTCTAAAGTTTTATATCTCGAGACGACTTGCAAAGCTAATACCTGTAACATGAAATCATACATAGTCCATAGCTCTCAATTAACTACATATGTATAGGGTTTATCCCAAAAAAATGCAAAAGCCATTGCAGGAGACTATATTTATGAACTCCTTGCTAGAGGTGATCCTCACTGCCTTTCGAAGATGAATTTGCCGTCTCGGACTTTGATCAGGCTGTAGAAACCATTTGCGACGAGTTTGCGACACTAATGCCCGAAAGGCAAACAAACGCGGAAAACCTATCTGCTTCTCCAGGCAGCTACATTCCAGTGCTACCATATATACGCACCGAATACAATCAAGAACATGAAGAAGCCAAACAAAAACAAAAAGCTCCAAAAAACCGAGGAGCCGAAAGGCAAAAGATAGTTTTAAGGACCTACCGCGATTGTTTTCTTTGTCTCCATCTTTTTCAACTCATTGGAGATTTATCTGTGTTAATTCCAAGACCCTTCAACAGTTAACGAACATCAGCCCTCGAAAAGACTATGAGGACCAGCTTGCCCAGTTTTATCAAGTTTTTGATTTCCACAAGCTGGGATTTGACAAGTATTTACTATGATTATTTGTAGCTAAATTTCTCAAGAATGTTCGTTAATCTGGAGCAGCTTCGAAATTTCGGTAACAGTGGACGAATTGCTTTCAAAAATGTTATCTTCACCAATGGGTACGCTATTGACTTCCTGTTCGTTCGCGCACGAAAGACAGAGTCAGTGGTCACAGACGTCAGCCTTTCTGTGAAGACATTGACAGTAGCCATATCTATGACAATTTTGCACCATGTGCGATTGATCCGGGCATCAATCAAGTCTTTACTGCTTCTTATTGCTGCGGATCAGAACCTCATAAAATAAGGAGATGCTCAACCAAAGAATACTATGTGTATACCGGTTCGCCGAATAGACAGAATAAAATGGAGAAGAAAAGAAAGCAGCAAGGTTACAAGACATTGAGACCTCATTGGACTCTGGAAAAACAGCGCATATCGAAGCCTACGAAGGTTATCTACGATCTATATTCGGCAGTATGGATGTGCTTTTCCAGTTTTATACTCCGCATCGAGCTTCAGCTCGATTTCGAGGATATCAAGTCGTACAAAGAGCAAGAGAGGAAATGGTCGATATACTAGCATTTGGTGGTAAAAAGTACAACTGTAGCAGACGGAAACGGACGAGATCAAACAGAAAATCCCGGAAAAGGAAGCGAAAAAATTGGAAGAAGCAAGTCAATAAAGATTCAAAAGTTGGCAATCCGTTACACCAAAGGTTAGTATTTATCTGCATGACAGTTCGTTACCTGCAGTAATTAACAGCTAATTGATAGCCTTCCCCAGCCAAATACATCTGCCGAACGCAGTACACTTAACAAAACCAAGCATTTACCTCACTGGAGGCAAAAGAAATTCACTGTTGAAAGGAACGTGCCACTCATTGTATTTGGGGACGGGATGTTCAACAATTGATGCAACTACAAAGGACACCGAAAGGGAGTTGTGAATATCCTATGGAGATCTTTGAAACGGAGGGAAAAGCGCGAAGAACTATTGGTGCTCACGATAGATGAATACCTTTCTTCGCAAGTAAGTTGGAGCGATTGACAGTAATATAATGCTCACGAACGTCGTTTAGGTGTGCCATAGCTGCAGATGCAGGTCCCTACAAAAGCTTACCACAGCCGATTGCGTTTCTCACCATAGCATCTTGGTATGCAAAAACTGTAAGATGTTATGGGAAGAAGACGTCTTGGCCAGTAAAAATTTATTCTTGCTTGCGGAGTCAGTTTGATCTGGGCAAGGAAGACCAAGAGTTTGCCCGGTCCTCATTAGATCAATATACCGCCGTTACGAATACGGTTGGTCCCTCTGAGGACTTTTAGGTTTTTACGGTAAGTGTATTAGCCAATTTTTCT